>JAQZBX010025446.1:0-29549 GCA_029593785.1 Cabassous unicinctus
ATACTGACAAAACCGAGTTTCTAGGCAGCAATGTGGAGACTCAGACCCTGGAAAGCTGTGACTTCCTGAGCCTGTGAGCTTCATCCAGGCCACCACCAGGCTTTTACTACTTCTCTGTCTCTGTTGTAAACCAGCCTATTATACAAAAAAAACCATTCCCATGTCAGCTCCAAGATGGGACCTGTTCTCCCTCATTTTTGTGCAACTGACTTTTTGTTTAAATACCCCTACCCACAATTACTTCCTTTACCTATATTAGGCTATCTACTCTCAGTTAGACTAAGACCTAGATCAGAATTTATGAGTGTTATAGAAAGACCTTCTGAAACAACCACCACCACACTGAATCCCTTAGTTGCTTACTGTGGGAACTGAGTCTTTTATCCCCTGCCTATGTTGTTGAGAAAGAGAGAAGAGAAAACAGCACCAATAAGCTAAGAAAGGTGCAGTGCTAGATGGGACATACAATTATAAAATAATCACATAGATTTGTCCTTCAATGCCTGGCTTGCTTCACTCAACATAAAGTCCTCAAGATTCATCCATGTTATCCCGTGTGTGGGAATCATCCTGAATGACATTGCAATTACAGATATAGCCCATTTTATATCTTCCCATAACCTGCAGAATTGTGTGGGAAAGAGTGTAAACTACAATGTAAACTATGGTCCATGCTCACTGGCAATGCCCCAGGATGTGTTTATCAATTGCAATGAATGTGCCACACTAATGAAGGATGTTGGTTATGTGGGAGGGTATGGGAGGTGTGGGGAGTTGGGCATATGGGAATCCCTATATTTTGTGTGTAACATTTATGTAATCTAAGTATCTTTTAAAAAATAAAAAATATATTTTAAAAAATAATAATAATCACATAGAAACTCTTCTCACCCAACCTCCCCCTTCCCAAGGCTGAAACATGAGCCCTGTCCATGTGCTCCGACAGCATCTGGCATTGCCCGCAAGCCTTCCCAGGCTACACTGACACTGCTTGTTTACCAGCCATATCTCCCACTAGAATGGAAGCACCCTGAGTGACTGTATCTTAATCATCTCTGTTTTCCCAGGGCTAGTGCTGTCCTGACACAGAATAAGAATCCAATAATGATTGGCTAAAAAAAATAAACAGCAATACTTTTATATTTCATCAACTCTACAATTCCAACAATTTTAAGAATACTTCAACTGGCAAGACCATGAAGAAAGAAAAAAAAGTTATAATTAGAAGATTCCAGCAACTATAAGAAACATTCCAATTTTGGAGTTATCACCTTGATTTAAGGCCTGAAGCAGGGAAGAGATGACCGAAAAGGGGTTAATAATTGGCATCACTTTATATGTACATGTACATTTACAGAAAATCTTTCCTTTTCACTTAGCTCATTTGGCTTCTCTAACCCAAGCTTTTCCTTTCAGACCAAATGTTGTTTCAGATTTAAATGACTCACCCTCCTGTCTGAACACCAGACAACTAAAGACAGATAGAGGGACTTGTCCCCATGTCTCAGCTATGGTTATGTTCTGGTTCTGAACTTTTAAAAAAATGTGTTATTTATTGCCTCTACCACGGCAGTTTAAATCATGAGGATCAGTGTGTCCAAATTTTGCTGCCAGGAAAGATTGTAATAAACAAAGCTCATTCATCATCTGAGGGGAAACGTGTCACTGCAAAATTACAAAGCAATGACAAATCTGTGCAGTCCTATGACAAAATCTCAAAGCATGCCACACTGTAATCAACAAAGCCTTGTCACCGCAGAATACAAAGTAGAAAGTGTCCCTAGCACTTTGTTATATATCAGGAAGCTAACAAGAAAAAAGTGAATCAAGTTAAGAAAACACAAATGATGATGATTATTTGCA
This sequence comes from Cabassous unicinctus, assembly GCA_029593785.1. Taxonomy (NCBI): domain Eukaryota; kingdom Metazoa; phylum Chordata; class Mammalia; order Cingulata; family Chlamyphoridae; genus Cabassous; species Cabassous unicinctus. The sequence goes on from JAQZBX010025446.1 coordinate 1,864, forward strand.
TATACACATTTGCGTATAAATATATATACATATACACAAGCCTATATAAGAAATCAAATTTGATTGCATATCAAAAGATTATAAGAATATTTGATTGTAAAGTCTCAAACACACTAAACACACTAAAATAACAATAATTAGTATTAGAAACACGCTATATAATTCAGAAGATAGTTTTTGGAATCAAACAGAACTGGCCTCAAATGCTGGCTCCACCACTTACCCTTCTACGACCTTAGGCAAGTGTCTCACTCTTTCTAAGTGTCAGTGTCCTCATCTGTCAAATGGGAATCCTAAGAATATGTGCCTCACTGTAACCAGGGTTAGAGGAGCTACTCCATGTAAAGTGCATAAAAGCATGGCTGCCACAGTAGTGCTCTGTGAATGTGAACATTGCATATGTGGGTAGACCAGATGTCATTTTACCTCACCCGTCCCTGCTCCATTTACCTTTCCCTGCTTGTCCCCCACCCCAACAGCATTCTCATCACATCACTCCCAGGGTGTTTTTGTTTTCTCCCTACCTTGCATAGATCCCCTAGTCGACTGCTGCATTTGCTACCCCATAGCATCCCTTCCTCTCTGCCCCTCCCCACCTCGCCTTCCTTCTGTTTCTTTTATTACGATATCCAGTGCAGTTTATTCCAATGTCCTCTCAGCCTCAGTCTTCCCAGAATTAAATTCCAAGCATGATATTCCTCTGCTCAAAGTCCTCAAAGCTTCCTCACTTCCTACTAAATTAACTTTCACTACAGCATTCAAGACATCTCACTATTGCCTTTTCCAGGTATCTCTCGAATCTCTCCTGATCTTTAGTCAAGCTGCTTACCTATTCCTACACTACATTCCTCCATGTCCATGGTTCTTTTCATACAATGTCCTTTGGTTGCAATGCCCTCTTCGTCATCTCTGCCTTTAAAATCCTAACCTTCTTCTAGACCAATCTCAAGTTCCCTTCCCCTTCAGGGAAACTTTCTTGACCCTCCAGGGTACCTTTCCTTCAAGTCTTCTCAGGTTTGCCTCTCTCTGGGATGCTTACATTCAGCCTCGCATTACTGCTGTTTCCATGAGGGCCTGCCTCCCCTTTGTGGTCTATCCAGGGCTTCACTCATACCAAGTGTACTATAAATATGGACAATTATCTACTGTGTTTTATTGATTCTATTGTTTACCTTGAGCCCCGGTGTCCGATATGCCACTAAAACAGAAAGATAAAATCAAATTGACGCTTTATCGAGGCTGGGGCTGCCAGAATCTCTACCCAACAGAAAGCCTTCCAGTTCATTAAAACAATACATCACGGGAGTGAATGTGGCTCAAGGAATTGGGTGCCTGTCTCCCACATGAGAGGTCCTGGGTTCAGTTCTTGGTGCCTCCTAAAGAAGATGAGCCGACAAATGAGGGAGCCATCGGCCGCAGCAGAGAATAAAAAAAAAATAATAATAATAAATGCATCGCTACTTTCTTGAACATGCAACAAATATAAACTTGGTGCTGAAGTTCATGTAGCTAGCTGCAGTGCTACTAAAAATATCTTGACCTGAATATGGGCATAAACTGAAAATTGAACAATAAGTTGTTTTTTCGTTGGTTGGTTTTGGGTTTTGATTCAACGGTGCTAGAAAACCCATTATAGCTCTTGCTATAACCATATTATTATAGCAGAAAGTTTTGTAAAGCCTTCTATCAATCCCGGAAGCACACATACAACAGTGATGAACTTCAGCCATTTCACACAAACCTGTAGAGTGTCAAATGAAACTAAGTGTTTTAACTGTATCTTCACTGTTTGGCAGTTTCCATTGCTAATGAGCCTTCTTAGGTTAACGCTTTAGGGAAAAAACTGATTTGGTTAAATGAGATAAAGAATGATTTTTAGAAATCAGAATAACCAAGTAATGGATCCCCAAAGACTTCCGAGTTCTTTAAGTTTCATAAGCTAGTTGATTCAGGGATATGACCCCCCCAAAAATGCCCAAGGGACGTCTTTGGAAAACACCCTTCAGGAAACCCAGGCTCTTCACTGCCTTCTCAAGTTGAAATTACCAAGACCTTTGAAATAATTGCGCAACTCAAGTCAATCAGAATACCCAACAATAAAAAATGTACAATGCCAAAAAAGAAAATAGATAATAAATAACTCAAACTGCTGCCTCTTAAAAGCAACAGTACCACAATTTCAAATAACTTCCTTCTCCTGCCTTTAAGTCTCAGAAAATTATCACAGAAACATCCGTAATGTGAAAATTTTTATAGGTCAGACCTTTCTTTATTGCTATGAATACAATGATTATCATTTCCTAATTTTCCCAGACTGTTTGACAGCATTTGATTCATTTTCAGAGGAGACAATTTCTTAAATTCTATAATCACACATGTCATAATATGGATTTTCATATAAGCAAATTCAGACGGGTAAAAAAAAAATTGCTGTTCCAGGCTGCACTGTTCCTAATCTTTTATGAGACAGTGTGGCCTCTGAGGCACCATGGCTTGTTAGTTATAGATCACTATGGGCCATTATTAAGTCTCCATGCTTATTGTCATTGCTTCCCTCCACGTCCTTTGAGAACTTTCTGAGAATTTAAAGGAACTTACACTTAGTAAGAGTTCCTCAATGTCTTACTCAGTACAAGTGTTAAACAGGTTTGTTTTCTGAAGGCATCTGTTCCTCACTAAATCATCAAGCTCTCCCCTTTCCTGCAACATTTGGCGCCGAGAACACTCACCTTTGACATTTCAATAATTGATGGTCTGGGGATAGAAGTCTGAAAAGTAACTCCTTCACCTTCCAGTCCATCACTTAGGGACCCAGGCAACGCCTGAGGCGTCTCAGCAGACTGGAGAGCAGTGTCACTGGGATTCCTACTTGCACTGCCGTTTCTCTCTGAGTGGGTGCTGGAATCTCGCCTTTTCTCTGGTGCTCCTTCTTCCTCTTGCAGGTGACTTGGCTGTCTGTCCGCTTTGGCCGTGGGCTGAACGTAGATGGCGGAGTGAGTGTCAGCCACGCTGGACTGATCAAAGGGGGCATTCTCCCTCGTATTCCCAAAACAAGCAAGTAGAGCTGAGCAAGGGAACGGATGCATCTTCCTAGATGGAGATTTCAATCTTCTGGTGAGCCTCGCTTTCCACATGGACATGACTGGCCATGAGACATGATAAAATTCACACAGGAAAAGAAAATTTTCCAGGAGTCCACATTGCCTCTACTTTTCTGAAGAGATGGACTTTCTAGTGGTTGCCCCTCAATAGATGTTTCGATGGCAAAGCCACCCTCCCCAAGGGTTGCTCGGCAGCCAACCCTCTTTGGGAAGCATCCATCCCAAGTGATCTCACGCTCTTCCTTCCTTGAGGCTGTCAGCGGCTAAAGAGAGCTGTCTGCGAGGTTAGCTTGGGTTACAGTCACCAGGCCAGGCAGACGCTTCGGTGTAAGGTAGTGCCAAGTCAATAGACGGTGGCTTCAGGTTACCTTGGAGGCATAAAGATAATGTAGCCTGATAGCACCTGCCACAACAGCATCAGCCTCTGTATCAATGACATCATAACGGCAGCATAACCTTCTCCAGTTTCCCCTTTCAAATATTTATTCCCCCAAACAAAGCAAAAACAACCCAGTTATCCATCCCAGATGAAGACACACACACACCCTCCCCCAAGAAAGGCCTCAACCCTGCAGCTCTTTCATTATTAAAAGTAAGAGGCAGACATGAAGCTTTTGTCTGGAAAGACGTTTGGGTCTGATGTAACAGGCACTTTTCTGGATTTTTCCTCAATCTTCCTGGCTTTGGGATCAAACAAACTTTCTGGCTTTGGGATCCGTATCTCCCTTCCTGGTTATGGGTCAGTTTTGGCCAGTATTAAGCCTCCGTGCTTATTGTCATTACCTCCCTCCACATCCTTTGAGAACTTTCTGAGAATTTAAGGGATTTACACACTAGCAAGAGTTCTTCAGTGTCTTATTCAGTACAAGTGTTAAACAGGGTTTAACTAATTTGATTTAGTTACATGAGTCTTCACTAATTTGTTTTTCTTACTATTCATGCTAAGTGCTTCATTAATTTTCAATAGCAACCACAAAAATGAGCCTTCCGTGAACAATCAATACAGGTATTATGTCTGTGTGAATATGCATTCTGTCTACCGGGCATTTTACCTAATTGTGGAAAGTAACCCCCTTTTGAACATAGACCTGTTTCTCAACACATTATTATATGAATGACGAAAAATAATAAATTATAACCATACTCTAAGACAATGCTCAAAATCAAGATTTTTCCTTAGCAAAGCATCTGCTAGGAATGTTCTAGAAACATAACACCATAACGGTTTCACCATTAATGGTGGTTTTCAGGTCAAGATTCCAGGGCATATTTTCCCCTCCAGTTTATATATCTGCTATCTCCTTTAATTTAATGTTAAGGTTTTCTCTTAAGCCCATCCAGGTGGTAGAGAGCATGGCACTGATCCCATTTTACCAAGGAAGAGACCAAGTCTGGCATTTCCAGTAACTAACATGAGGTTCTGCTGCCAAGAAGAGCTGGACAAGCCCCAATCCCTGCTCCCGGCTGGTCTCTACACCTGCGTGGACCTGACAATTGTGTTATTGACATAGCAGCTGTGCTGGAAACTCTGTTCTGACAGAGAAGGCATATCCATAACACATGAAAGTAGATCAACTTCAGGCTGCCAATGCAAGCTTTATTTAGTCCTTACCAAAAGTTAGAATGAAGCCAAAAAAGCTGCAATTCATATAGAGGTCACCATGTCACATACCCTGAGCTATGCAGATGGGAGAGACCCACCTCCCCTCCATGCCCAGGTGCAAACAGACCAAATCCCCTCCCACAGGTAGCAGGAAGGCTGGACTCTTCCCCAGCCCCTTTCCAAGGATCCCAGCATCTCTAACAGCTGCTTTTGGCCTCCTGCCCACCGGAGTTGCTGCAGTCCCTCAGACAGGGTCACTCCATGCCTCTTCCCTCAGACCATCTGGCTTCTCTTCCTTAATGCATTCGCCTGGGCATGTGGACAGGAAAGCTAAGCTGTAATGGTGAACAAGACTTTATTGAAGGCTTAGGGCTAAGAGAAAGGAAATAAAGAGAAGAGAAAATAGTTCTTATAACCTGGATTAATTCTTCCTCCATTTATTCATTCAACTCTAGGCCAAGCACCCTCTAGAACTGGACATGCAGTGGTTCACAGCACCTCTTTTGTGTTGCCACACCAGGTAGACTGCTGTGCCCTCCCTAAGCCCACTTTTTGCCCTACTCACAGCCCACCTGCCCAGGAGCACCTCTGATCCACCCAGAACACCCATGGGGGGGTGGGGGGACGGCGCAGGGGGTGGATTTTCCTATGAGGAAATAAAAACTTTCATTATGCAAAGTGGCTTAGCTGTTTTCAAGAAGAGCCCAACTCCAAAATGGGATCTTTGGTTTATCTTTGTATTCGTACCAAACAGATTAATCATTAACATTTGTTTTTTAAGGGAAAAATAAAGATTTTTGAAAAGCAGTCTGCCCTTAAAGAGAACTTTAGCATTCTATCACTTAAAAAAAAAATGGAGAACAGACTTATCGTTTTTGTTTTGGGGGGAGGAACTGGGGATTGAACCCAAGACCTCATACGTAGGACGCAAGCACTCAACCACTGAGCCACATCCGCTCCCCAATGAAAGTTGGCTTTTTCATTTAATTTTTTGTTTGTTTTGTTTTTAGGAGGTACCAGGAATTGAACCTGGGACTTCACACATGGGAAGCAGGCACTCAACCATTTGAGCTACATCCACTCCCCTGGACTTATTGTTTTAAAATCTACTCTTAGCTATAAAGTTTTCAAAAAATAATGGAATCCAAAGTCAAGAAGAGCACTCCATCCCACCTGAGTGACCTCTTTTAGTCTACATACAAATCCTATAGGATGTTATCATGGAAGAAGAAACTGGGAGAGGCTAAAAAACCTGCCCAAAGCCATCAATAGAAAGTGTCAGCTCCCAGATTCAAACAGTGGGCTTCTCATTCTTGGACCTCATGGTCATCATCATTTTTATAGAATGCCATTTTCTTTTGACTGCCTTCCAGTCCCAGAGGCCAAGATTGGGACAGTGGCCATTTTCACTAATGGAGTTATTAAGTCTGACTCAGAATAACAGCACTAACAGAAAACAGTTCATGAGTATTTATTTTCAGACATGAATCTCAGCCAATTGATTTCCTTAACTCTCAAACTAAATCATTGAATCCTCAAAACCCTCAGAGAAAGGTGATAGTATCACTCCCACTTTTACCCATTAGAAAAAAAAGACCCAGAGACTTAACTTGCCCAAGGTCACAAAGGCTAAGAAGGAAGGAGCACCCAAACCAGCCTGCCCCCAGAGTTCACACTTTTAACCACTATGTGATATCACCTTCCTAAAGTACACACTCAAGAGAGGAACTTTCCAACAGTCCAACTCTCCAAGGATTTGTTCTACAGATATTCCTGTGAAATGAAGTATGTCTAAGAATGTTCCTAAGAGCCGTGGGTATGAGCACAGAATTAAACGTTCATGAATACAAGTTAATAAATAATAAAACATCCTCATAATTCAATATTATGCCACAGTTAAAAAGATGGCTATAGTGATTTCAGTTTAATACAGTGTTCTAATTAAACATATGCATTCATATCCTGCCCCCCCTTCTAAGACACCATGAAAATCATAGTAATGGGATTATTTTCAAGGCTTCAATTTACAACACTAAGGGAAACAGGAAGAGGCCATTAACCATGCAAGAAAACTCAACAAATTCCTATAAAACAAAGAGCAAATGGAATATTATTAATTAATGAAAACAGGATTCATTAGTCTGAATATGGAAGTCACAGGTTTCCCATAATCTCATCTGCCTGCAGTCTACAAACAAGTATGTACCCTCCAAAGCTAAATAAACAAGCAATTTAATGAACTGTCAAACGAGCTAGCAAGGATAGGGTAGCTAGTTCAGATATCAGCATCCAAGAATAAATACCCTCTGTTTTGGTATTTAGGACCCCCAACAGAACAGCTAGCAGCTTGCCTGTTATCTTAAAGTGAACCCTCCATTTGACACATACAACTAAAATCCACAGAGTTCCCAGCCAATCTTCTCACTCTTCTTTCATAGAAAAAAAACAAATAGATCCTAAGATGTCACAAGATATTTGAGAAGAACTGTAGCATAAAAGAAAAATATCCTGGAAGAAAAACAGGGAAAATATAACATTAAAAAGATAAAATTTAAAAAGTTTAAAAATATGATTCAAACATCCTGAAAGGAATTTTCAAGATATGTAGTCCAGGGGGAAAAAAGCAAAGAGCAACAAAACATAAAACTAAGAATAAGATTATATAAAAAAGGAATAATTAACAAAAAAATAGAGAATTTGGAATAAAAAATATGATTGTAAAACAAAAGTGACAATAAAAAGTTTATAAAATAAAATGGAAGAAATCTTTCAGAATGTAAAATAAAGAAACAGAATATATGAGATGGGAAGATGGAGGATTAGACAGACAGAGGAATCACGTCTCTCCCAGAAAAAAATAGCTAGAGGACAGGTGATGACTGTCTGGAAGGCTCTGGAGCTCAAAACACCAGGGGAAGGTGAGATACCACCCAGAAGAGAGAAAGGCAAAGGAAAGGAGTCCCAGCTGGCTGAAAAATCCCATGAGAAGAGCGGCAGCAGCAGCAGCTGACACCCATCCCTCCACCCTCAGAGCAAGCCACAGTTTGTGGACCGCAGTGGCTGTGGACTACAGTGGCTGAGGACTGAAGGGGTTTCAGGGGTCCTGTTTCCCAGAAAAGGAGAGAAGGAGAGACACAGCCTACAGCAAATTCAGATTTTGGCCAGGGAAGAACTTGGTCTGCTACATTGGAAGGGTTGCACACTTCCAGGCTGGGTGGGGCCGTGACATTGTTTGCCCTGAGAGCCAGCAGGGAGCTAAAGATAATTTGCTTTCTCAAATACCCTCCCTAGTACCCAGGCTGGTTACTGAAGAGGCAGGGGGTGGGAGGGGGTGGCCAGTCAAGAGTGGAGAACAGTGTCTGAGAAAGTATATTTGTGAGGCGTGGCCAGCCCTGAGGACATTGCTTCTGCACTGCCCACTCACCTGAGGAGTTACACTGAATGCATTCTCCCTTAGCCCCTGGGGTCTGAACTGAGAGGTATGCCAAAGACAACCATCTGCTGGCCAGACCAGAAAAGTGCATGAAAAAGGAAAAATAATAATGAATAAATACAAGAGGCAAGCAAGTGCCTTTACTGACAGCCTCTTCAAGGCCCTTGGAAACTGTCCTGTACCCCATTACTGGGGCCTTGGTCCTGGTTTGAGCAGTTAAATGGGCAATCCTAAATATCTAGAATAAATTGAACCAAGAGTCAAAGAACAGTGGTAGCACACAGCTACTCAACAGTAAATCCCTAGGCAAGAGTAAACTCAGCATCAGAACCAGATGCCTAGACATCAGCAAAAAATTACAAGCCATACAAAGAAAAGGGAAGATAATACTCAAGCAAAGGAACAAATCAAAGCTCCAGATGAGATACAGGACATGAAACAGCTAATCAATGAGGTTCATACAAATCTAAATCAAATCATGGAGTTGAGGAAAATATAGCTTAAGAAATAAAAGACATTAAGAAGACTGAGTGAGCACAAAGAAAAATTTGAAATCTTGGTTAGTAAAATAACAAAAATTATGGGAATGAGAGACACAATAAGTGAGATAAAAAATACAATGGAGGCACACAACAGCAGATTTGAAATCATGGAAGAAAGAATCAATGATGTAGAGGAAAGAACAGCTGAAATTGAAGAGATAGAGGAACAGATAGAGAAAAGAATGGAAAAAAATTGAGCAGGGGCTCAGGGAGTTGAATGATAACACAAAGTATACCAACATATGTGTTATGGGAGTTCCAGAAGGAGATGAGAAGAGAAAAGGGGTAGAAAGACTATTTGAGGAAATAATGGCCAAAAATTTCCCAACTCTCATGAAAGACATGACTATACGTGTCCAGGAAGTACAGTATACTACAATTAGAATAAATCCAAATAGACCTATCTCAAGACTCATAACATACAGAATACCAAATGCCAAAGAAAAAGTGAAACATCACATAGAAGGGACGTCCAAAAAGACAGTGCAGATTTCTCTTTCAAAACCATGGAGGCAAAAAGGCAGTGGTAAAATATAATTAGGATTAATTATATTTTACCACAATATAACCACAATTGAAAGAGAAAATTTGCCAACCAAGAATTCTTTATCTGGCAAAACTATCCTTCAAATATGGCCGAGAGCTTAAAATATTCACAGATAAACAGAAACTAAGAGAGTTCATAAACAAGAATCCCACTCTTCAGGAAACACTTCAGGGAGTTCTGCAGCCAGAAAAGAAAAGAGAAGAGAGAGAGGCTTGGTGGAGAGTAGAAGTGAGGGCTATAGAAAGGATAACCAAAAAAGTAAAAAGATGAACAAAAATAAGATATGACATATGAAAGCCAAAGCATAAAATGGTTGAAGTAGTGCCTTAACAGTAATAACATTGAATGTTAATGGATTAAACTTCCCAATCAAAAGACATAGGCTGACAAAATGGATAAGAAAACATGAGCCATCCATACGCTGTCTTCAGGAGACTCACCTAGACCCAAGGATGCAAGTAGATGGAAAGTGAAAGGTTGGAATAAGATATTTCACACAAATAGTAATCAAAAGAGAACAAGAGTAGTTATACTAGTGTCAGGGAAAAAAAAAACAGAATTAAATGCAAAAATAGTGAAAAGAGATGCAGAAGGTCATTGTATATTAATAAAATAAACAGTCTACCATGAAGGAGTAAGAGTCATAAATATCTAGGAACCTAACCAGGGTACCCCAAAATACATGAGGTAAACTCTGGCAAGACTGAAAGAAGAAATAGACATTTCTACAATAATAGTTGGAGACTTCAACACGACACTCACATCAATAGATAGAACAACTGGACAGAATATCAACAAAGAAACAGAGAACTTCAATAATATGATAAATGATCTGGATCTGACAGACATAGACAGAACATTCCACCCCAAATAAACCAGTTATACATTCTTCTCAAGTATTTATGGATTTTTCTCCAGGATAGACCACATGTTGGGCCACAATGCAGCTCTCAATGAATTCAAGAAGATTGAAATTACACAAAGCACCTTCTCTGATCATAATAGAATTCAGCTGGAAATCAATGCTAAGCAGGAAAGGGGGAAATTTGTAAATATATGAAGGCTAAACAACACACTCTTAGACAATGAATGGCTCCAACAAGAATACATAACAGAAATTAGATATCTTGAGAGGAATGAAAACTAGAACATAATATATCAAAACAATGGGATACAATGAAAGCAGTGTTGAGAGAGATTTATAGCCATAAACACCTATATTAAAAAAGAAGAAAGAGCTAAAATCAAACAACTAACTGAACAACTGGAGAAACTAGAAAAAGAACAGCAAACCAATCTCAAAGCAAGCAGAAAGAAAGAAAGAAAGAAAGAAAGAAAGAAAGAAAGAAAGAAAGAAAGAAAGAAAGAAAGAAAGAAAGAAAGAAAGAAAGAAAGAAAGAAAGAAAGAAAGAAAGAAAGAAAGAAAGAAAGAAAGAAGCAGAAAGAAAGAAAGAAAGAAAGAAAGAAGCAGAAATGAATGAAATTGAGAACAAAAAACAATAGAGAAAATCAACTAAACCAAAACCAGTTCTTTGAGAAAATCAATAAAATTGGCAAACCCTTAGCAAGACTAACAAAGAGAAAAAGAGAAAAAATACAAATAAATACAATCAGGAATGAAAGGGGGAACATTATGACTGACCCCACAGAAATAAAAAGGATCGTAAGAGGACATTATGAGAAACTGTATGCCAACAAATTAGACAACCTAGATGAAATGGACAAATTCTGAGAAATGCACAAACAACCCACATTGACTCTACAAGAAATACAGGAACTCAACAAACCAACCACAAGCAAAGAGATTGAATCAATCATCAAAAATTTTCCAACAAAGAAAAGTCCAGGACCAGATGGCTTCACAGAGCGAATTTTACCAAACAATTCAAGAAGAATTAATACCAATCCTTTCTAAACTCTTCCAAAAAATTAAAGAGAAGGTAAAATTACCCAACACATTTTATGAAGCCAACATCACCCTAATACCAAAGTCAGATAAAGATACTACAAGAAAAGCAATCTCTCTCATGAACATGATGCAAAAATTCTCAACAAAATATTTGCAAATCAAATTCCACAGCATATAAAAACGAGTATACATCACAATCAAGTGGGTATTATTCATGGTATGCAAGAGTGGTTCAATATAAAATCAATTAGCATAATATACCACATTAACAAATCAAAGGGAATAAACACATGATTATCTTGATTGATGCAGAAAAGGCATTTGACAAAATCCAGCATCCTTTCTTGATAAAAACACTTCAAAAGATAGATATAGAAGGAAAGTTCCTCAACATTATAAAGGGCATATATGAAAATCCCACAGCCAACATCGTACTCAATGGGGAGAGGTTGAAAGGTTTCCCTCTAAGATCAGCAACAACACAAGGATGCCCACTGTCACCATTGTTATTCAACATTGTGCTAGAAGTTCTAGTGAGAGCAATTAGGGAAGAAAAAAAATAAAAGGCATCCAAATTGGAAAAGAGGATGTAAAACTCTCACTATTTACAGATGACATGATCCTATATTTAGAAAATCCTGAAATATCTACAACAAAACTATTAGAGCTAACAAATTAGTTCAGCAAAGTTAGGATACAAGATCAACATGCAAAAATCAATAGCATTTCTATACACTAGTAATGAGCAAGCTGAGGAGGAAATCAAGAAAAAAATTCCATTTACAACAGCAACAAAAAGACTCAAATATCTAGGAATCAATTTAACCAAAAGTATAGGACCTATATTCACAAAACTACAAAACACTACTAAACGAAATCAAAGAAGATTAAATAAATAGAAGGACATTCTGTGTTTATAGATTGGAAGACGAAACATCATGAAGAAGTCAAGTCTACCCAAATTAATTTATAAATTCAATGCAATATTAATCAAAATTCCAACAGCCTACTTTACAGAAATAGAAAAGTCAATTACCAAATTTATTTGGAAGGGAAAGGGGTCCCGAATAAACCAAAAACATCCTAAAAAAGAAGAGCGAAGTCAGAGGACTAATGCTCCCTAAACTTGAAGTGTATTATAAAGCTTCAGTGGTCAAAACAGCATGGTATTGGCATAAAGAGAGACACAAACTGATCAATGGAATTGAATTGAGAGTCCAGAAACAGACCCTCACCTCTATGGTCAACTGATTTTCTATAAGCCTACCAAGTCCACTTTTCTGTGACAGAACAGTCTCTTCAATAATTGGTTCTGGGGGAACTGGATATCCATAACCAAAAGAACGAAAGAGAACCCCCATCTCACTCCCTACATAAGAATCAACTCAAAATGGATCAAAGACCTAAAGATAAAAAGCTAGGACCATAAAACTCCTAGAAGATAATGTAGGGAAACACCTACAAAACCTTGTAGTAGATAGGGGTCTCTTAAATCGTACTCCCAAAACACAAGCAACAAAAGATAAAATAGATAAATAGGACCTCCTCAAAATTAAACACTTCTGTACCTCAAAGGATATTGTGAAGAAGGTAAAAAGGCAGCCTACTCAATGGGAGAAAATATTTGGAAATCACACATCTGACAAGCATCTAAAAGTCATGATATATAAAGAGATACTACAGTTTAACAGTAAAAAGACAAATGACCCAATTTAAAAATGGTCAATAGACCTGAATAGACATTTTTCTAAAGAAAAAATACAAATGGTGAAAAAACATGAAAAAATGCTCAGCATCACTGGCTATCAGGGAAATGCAAATCAAAGCTACAATGAGATATCATTTCGCATCTACTAGGATGGCCACTATTAACAAAACAGAAAACTACAAGTGCTGGAGAAGATGTGGAGAGATAGCAGTGCTTATTCACTGTCTGTGGGAATGTAGAATGGTACAGCCGCTGTGGAATTCTGTTTGGCAGTTCTTCAGGAAGTTAGATACAGATCCACCATGTGACCCGGCAATACTGCTGTTAGGTATATACCCAGAGGAAATGAGAGCAGTGACACGAACAGACATCTGCACACCATTGTTCATAGAGACATTATTCACAGTTGCCAAAAGATGGAAACAACCCAGGTGTCCATGAACTGATGAATGGATAAACAAACTGTGGTATATACACACAATGGAATATTATTCAGCTGTAAGAAGAAATGAAGTAGTGAAGCCCATGACAATGTGGATGAAACTGGAGGACATTATGTTATGTGACTCACGCCAGGCACAAAAGGAAAAATATTGTGAACTAAATATAATGAGCAAACTCATGGAGTTAATAGCTAGAATATAAGTCACCAGAGAAAAAAATGTGTTTAGAGAATGGAAAGCTGAGGTTTAGTCTGTGTAGAATTGGTAAAAAGTTGTTTGGAAATGTTTGGAGATGAATAGAAATGGTGAAAGCACATCATAGGATTTGTAGTTAGTAGGACTAAAATATGAGTATGATAGTGGTTTGTTTTTTGTTGTTGTTTTGGAGTAATGAAAATGCTCTAATATTGATTGAGGTGATGAATGCACAACTCGATAAAGTGTATGGTTTATGAAAAAAAATAAAAGGGTGGGTTAGGGGAAAAATACACCAAATATAAGGTATGGACTATAGTTAGTAGTAATACTTTGACAATGCTCTTTCATAATTTGTTATAAATGTTTCACAATAATGTAAGGTATTGGTGGTGGGGTGATGTATGGGAGCCCTGTTATGATGTTATGCATGCTTGTTTTGTAAGTTCACAACTTTTACTATACACTTATTGCTTATGTATGCTCATGTATGAATATTTCAATAAACTGTTTTTATTTTTTATTTTTTATTTATTTTTAAAGACTTATTTTTTCCATTTTATTCATCCCCCCCTTGCTGCCCGTGCTGCTGTGTCCATTCGCCGCGTGTCTTCTCTGTGTCCACTTATCTCCCCCTCGCTGTGAGGTCTTGCCGCATCAGCCCACGGCGCTGCGCAAGCCGGCCTGCCCTCACAAGGAGGTGCCGGGAAGCGAACCCGGGGCCTCTCATATGGTAAACGGGTGCTCTATCCATTGCGCCACACCCGCTTCCTGCCATGAGGTTGCTGCATCAGCCCACCGCACCGCTCAGGCCGGCGTGCCCTCACAAGGAGGCCTCGGGACACGAACCCGGGCCTCCCATATGGTAAACGGGGGCTCTATCCACTGAGCCACACCCGCTTCCCTAAACTGTTTTTAAAATGAAAAAATTATATATAAGATAAAAGATAATTCTGGAATTCCAACATTGGATTATCATTCCAGAAAGAAAAAAAAAGAGGAGTTTTACTTGACAAAGAAATAGTAGAAGAAAATTTCCCAAAGCTGAATGGAGAGTTAAAAGATCAAACTAAAAGTTCCAAAGAAAGTAAATTTAATAGATACATATCATTATGAAATTTCAAAGCACTGAGGAGAAAGAGAAGAACCTGATAGTCATCTATAAAGAAAAAGAATCAGAATGTCATTGAAATTCTCAATAACACTGGATCTTAAAAGAGAAAGGAACAATGCCTTCAAACACAGGATTGGCAAAACAAATCTAAGATCTAGCCAGGAGCATTGTGCAGCGGGCTAGAGATGACAGCACCAGTCATTTTGGATCAGTAGGGCAGAGGCTTATGAAAAAAGAAGACATCAGAGAAAAGAGGGTGTGAATAAATACTGGAAAAACTTATAGAAGGCAAAAGACAATGGCGGCAACGGCTGGAGAGAGAGACAATTAGAAACTTCAAGGAAAATAACTTGTCAAGTCACCCAAATATGATGAAACCAGGCCCAATTAGAAAAGGAAGTCAGTAAATTCCCACAAAATGAATGGGATTGGAGTCCAATCAACAGATAGAGTAAGTACAAGATTGGAAAATAAAGAGGGGGATGGATGTGGCTCAAACAGTTGGGTGTCCGTCTCCCATATGGAGGGACCTGGGTTTGATCCCCGGGACCTCCTGGTTAAAAAAAAAAAAAAGATTGGAAAATATTGAAAAATATGGTGAAGAAGGTGTATTTCTTCTCCAAAAATGAAAAAGACAACAGATCTGAAACATCAATAAAAATAAATGACAAAGCAACAAAAACAATGTTCCAAAAAAAGTGGATCAGTTATACAGCTTTGGCTGCACATAGGAGAAAATACTACCTGTTATGGAGTGAATCATGTCCTCCACCTAGACATGTGCAATCCCCAGTCCTGTGGATGTGAACTCATTTGTGGATGGGATCTTCGAAGATCCTATGACGATGAGGCCAAACTGAATCTGGGTGGGTCTTAGTCCAATATGACTACAGTCCTTATAAGCAAAGGAAATTTGGATTCAGAGTAGGAGTCAAGTCAGTATCAGTAGAGACCTAGAGACAGATGGCCAAGTGTCAGCAGCAAAGATTGAGTCGTGGATTGCTGGCAAGCCGCTACCAGAATGCCACAGACTTTGGAGAAAGTGTGGCCTTCCTGACACCTTGATTTTGGACTTCTAGCCTCCAAAACTGAGACAATAAATTCCTGTTCTTTCAGCCAACTGGTCTGTGGTACTTTGATACAACAGCCCTGGAAAGCTAAGACAATAGCAATTAAAAGCAATGTAAAAAAGAGTGGTTTATCAACTTATCTCTAAAGATGTCTGGAGGTAAGAGACTCCAGGGTCATTTAATTCAACAGTTCATCTAATGTAGGGACTTGTGTTTGCTTCTCTGTATTCTTTAGGCTTTTCCCTCATGGTCACAATATCACTGCCCTAACTCCAACCATCTCATCCTCATAAGGCAGCTCCAAAGGAGGGCAGGAAGGAAGGGGGTTCCCTCACATATTTCTCTTCTTATTGGAGAGAGAAATTTTCCCAGAAGCCATCAGCTAACCTCCCCTCATGTTCATTGGCCTGAGCTGGGTCACATGATCACTCCTAAGGGGAAATTGGCTCAGATATATCATAATCTATCACTTAGAGCTGAGAGACAGGCCTACTTTTCCAAGTACATTGCAACTTAATGTTTTAACAAAATCATAGTTTTGTTAGCAAGGAAGATTGAGGGAATGCCAGCTGGGTAGTGACTTACTTTGCTAGGGCTGCTGCAACAAAGTGCCACAAACTGAATGGCTTAAACAACAAAACTCCCTTGTCCCACAGTTCTCCATGGAGGACAGACGTCTGAACCAAGGTGTCAGCAGCGCCATCCTCTCTCTGAAGGCTGTAGAGTTCTGGTGGTGACTCACTGGCCACAAATGGTGCCCTTGGCTTGTGGCATAACTCCACCTCTGCCTCTGTCACATGGCCATCTTCTCTCTCTGACTCCGTCTATCTGTGTCCAAATTTCTTCTCCTTATAAGGATACCAGTCACATTGGATAAGGGCCCTTCCTACTCCAGTTTGGCCTCATCTTACCTAATTTGAAGTCTACATGTTCAAAGATCCTTTTCACAAGTACACTCACATATATGAGACAGGGGTTAGGACTTAAACCTATCTTTTGGGGGGACACAGTTCAATCATAATAGATAGGCAACAGTACCTGTTACTCAAAGTATGGTGTAAGAATGAAGCAAACTAAAATGCAACTTGATCCTGAGCAATGGGTGGAGTGTAAGGAAGGAGAATCTTTTGAACTTGATGTCAGGAGCATCCCTCTGAGTGCCACATGGGTCAAGCCAGAGATCCTAGATAATTTGAACATATTAATTCACCATGCCATAAAAACTGATCACATAGCTATAATATTATAAATGCTAGTCATTTGCTTTCATCTTTCAGAACCAATATACAGTTAAGTTGCTGTATTCTGATGGCTTTCAAGAAAAATTCACATGTGCTTTGGACATTTTTTAAATGATTGCACTGCTGTTAGACTGCAGTAACCTCTACTCTATATCTTTCACTTGGTCAGTTCATAAATTTATGTCAACGGAACCCTGGAGGCATTAGAGTTTGTGCCCTAGTGCTTTAGTTTCTTCATTGCTAAAGCAAATACCATGCAAGGGGTTGGCTTTAACAATGGGAATTTATTGGCTCCCAGTTTTGAGGCTAGATGAAGTCCAAATCAAGGCATCATCAAGGCGATGCTTTCTTCCCAGAGGCTGGAGTCCTGTGGCTGGTTGCTGGTGATCCTTGGTCCTGGGCTCCTCTGTCATATAGCAATGCACATGGCAGCCTCTCCTGGTTTTTCCCTTCCATTGACTTTCAGCTTCTAGCTGCTCCCTCTGTGACTTTTTTCTTTCTCTGTGGTCTTCCCTATAAGGCCTTCAATAAATAGTATTAAGACCCATTCTGGGCCACACCTTATCTGAAGTAACCTCATCCAAAGGTCTTATCTACAAGGGTTCACATTCACAGGAATGGATTAAGTTTTCAGAACATGTTTTTCTGGAGTACATAAGCTCCAAGCCACCACACCTAGGGCGGGTGTATATGATTTTAGGTGCCCATCACCCTTTCCCTTTCTTTTGGGAACAGCATCCCAATTTCCTTCTGGGGAACTCCTCTGTCCATATGTCCTGGATGGAGCTCCAGGCCTGGCTCCAGGGGTGGAACATGGCACAGTGACTGCTGTTCGGGAACCAGCTGTGATCAAATTCCAAAACTAGACTACTTGAAAGAAACTTCTTCTTTTTTCCACTGGATTTAAACCTGACAGTGCGGAGGGTTAGAGCATCTGCAGCCATCTTGCCTCCCTGAAGGAGAGCTCATCCAGTATGGAGCCAACACAAAGCAGGGTTCAAGAGATGGAGAGAAAGAAACTGAATCCTGAATCCACCGTTGGCTGAAGCTTCACCTGAGGTTGGACATATCCCTACATTTTGCTGTTATGTGAAAAATAAATTCCTGTCTGCTTCATTTGATTTGAGTCAAGTTTTCTGAATATTCTGTCTACTGAAAGATTCCTAATTGATATATGTGATGGTTTGAAGAAAAGCATGTTCTTAAAGCTGGTCCATTCCTGTGGGTGTAAACCTGTTATAAGTAGGGCCTTTTGATTAGGCTACTTCCGTTAAGGTGTGGCCCAGGGAAGGTCTTAATCCTCTTACTGGAGTCCTTTATAAGAGAACGTAGTTCAGAGAGAGAGAGAAAGCCATGGAAGCCAGAAGCTGAAAGCAATGAGACCCGAAAGAAAGGGAGAGACTAGCTGACACCGCCATGAGCCTTGCCATGTATAGCAGTTTGGCATTATTTATGAATTCCAAAAATAGATATTGGATTATGTTTGTGAACTGGTCTTTTCTTCTGGGCATATTAAATTATATTTGATTCAGAGGTTTCACATTTAATTGATTAAATAATGATTAATGATTAACCTTGGTGGGTGGGGACTCACAGAGAAACCACACCGCAGAGAAGGGAGGTTGGAGTTTTGATGCAGAGCCTGGGAAAGTAAAGACATGGAGAAGGAGGACGCAAGGGAATTTTGATCCTGGAGCCTGGGAAGTAAACACATGAAGAAGCAGATATGTGAGGAAGGAGAGAAGGCTCAATTGGACACAGCAGAGGCCACAAGAAGAGAGGCGAACCATTCACTTGATAGTCTACAACTGACCTTGTGGAGAGAGCAGGGTAGCTGAGCCTGGAGAGAAATGAGTCCCGGGAAGAGAGGAACCCAGGAAGCCTGAACCCTTGCAGATGTCAGCAGCCATCTTGCTCCAACATGTGGCAACAGACTTTGGTGAGGGAAGTAACTTATGCTTTATGACCTGGTAACTGTGGGCTTCTACCCCAAATAAATATCCTTTATAAAAGCCAACAGATTTCTGGTATTTTGCATCAGCAGCCGTTTGGCTGACTAATACACAATGTGACAGAGGAGTCCAGGATCGCCGGCAGCAGGTCTTCAGGGAGAAAGAATCAGCTGATTTGGACATTTTTCTCAGCCTTGAAACTGTAAACTTGCAAGCTAATAAATCCCCGTTGTAGAAACCAACCCATTTCTGGTATGTTGCATTTCGGCAGCCTAGCAGACTAGGACAATATATGACCTTCATGTACCAGAAAATCACAGAAGACTCAATTATTTCAATGCAAGTGTTATCAACCTTGACAATAATAACATAAAGGGAGAGCTGAGAGATACTGAAAGGGGAGCAGGTTGTTGTGCAGGGGATGATATAGTGGAGGGAAGGGTGGGTTTGCTAATATTCATACATTACAAGGTCAAAAGATGCTCCCCATGGTTGGTGCAAAAAGAAACCAAATTTTAAGTATGGTGTTTGAGGTTTCAGGGGTGACCAGGAGAGAAACTGTAAATCAGGATGGAACATAATTGGGAAGATACAGAGTGGAGTAAGTAGCTAAATGCTCACCTATCTTATTAGAAAATCAATAGAAAACATCCAAAGATTTGTAGATAGATAGAAGATAGATTAAATAGATGATGATAGATGATAGATAGATAGATAGATAGATAGATAGATAGATAGATAGATAGATAGATAGATACAGATAATTTTAGAAACATAAGCATATGAGTTTGTGAGCCAGATTCTCATCTATCATAGCTGGATGTAAACATATAATATGTTAAGTTCATAAATTAAGAAACAGAAGTATAAACATGTTATTTATAATATGGTGCTATCCATCAGTAAAATAAAGACAGAGCTTTAAAATTTGCCGTTAGAGAACAGGGCTAGAGGTGAGGAGGTGAAGCAGGAGATGATTCCCTTTTGTTACAAGCCCTTATGTATATTTTATATGTAAATCATGTGCAGGTGCTACTTTAACACAAATTTTAAAACAAAAAAAGGAACCAGGTCAATTTACCTCCAAGAAATTTTCTGAATGACAAAAGCAAACTGGAGAACAATGTATATAGTATGTTCCCATTTGTATTAAATATGTGTGCATATATCTCAATAGGTGCATATAAATATATACATGAATATGCTTAACATCTATTTAGAAAATTTCTGGATAGGTGCCCAAGAAACTGTAGTATCTGCTTCTGGAGAGGGGACACTAATTGTCTGGTCTGGAAGGGACATGCTTTATGTACTCTTCGTACAGTTACAATGTTTGAGGTTTTCTTTGTAACCATGTGCAAACATTAATCTTTCGATTTGAAAAGCTAGCATGAATACCTTGCCAGGTGACATGGTACCAGCATAATCATTTCTAGCCACGGTCTCAGATGAAAGGCAAGGATTTGGCTCAAACAATCCCCCCAAAGCTAAGACTAACCCAGGCCTGATGTCAGTCACTTAATAGCAAATGAAACCATTTCGTGCAGTCATCAGAAGGACTTCAGAGTATTATTCATTTTCCACATAGAACTCATAACACTGGGACCCATTTATTCAAACAATATTTACAGAGAACACGCTATTACCAGATTCTGAGTGAGGTGCTACTGTGGGACTGAGTCAAGTAAGACAGGACCCTCACCTTCTCAGAGCTCAAAGTCCAGAGGTGTGGAAAGTACAGGAAGAGAGCCAGGGGGCTCCATAAGTGAAATATAAGGGCCCATGTGGGAAAAGAGGCAGCCCTCACAGCCCCTGCCCTTATCCCTGAGCCTCACCTTCCTCTTGGGGCTCTCGCTCATAGTCCTGTTCTGCTGCAAACCTTTGGGCACCACTGCCCAATGCTCACTTCAACCCAGACAAAGCCTCAGGACATCTCCGCCTGTCTCTTATCCTCCACAATTCAGCTGACACCCACCTGTGGTGTTTTAGCAGACTACTGATTACAAAAGAGAATTACACCTCCAAAAATTTTCTTTCAGTTAAACATAGAATTACTATATGACCCAGCCATTGAATTGAAAGCAGGGACTCCAACAGATACCCATACACCAATGTTCATAGCAGTATTATTCACAATAGCCCAAAGGTGGAAACTGCCCAAATGTTTATCAACAGATGAATGGATAAACCAAAGGTGGTATATACAAAGAGTAGAATATTATTCAGCCATAAAAAAGGAATGAAGTTCTAATACACACAGCAATATGGATGAACCTTGAATACATTGTGCTGAGTGAAATAAGCCAATCATTAGATATTCCACTTATATGACATATCTACAATAGGCAAATTCATAGAAACAGAAAGTAGGTTAGAGGTTATCAGGGGCTGGGGGGAAGCAGGAATGGGGAGTTTTACTTAATGAATATAGAATTTCTGTTTGGGATGTTGAAAAAGTTTTGGTAATAGATGGCGGCATTGGTGGCACAATATTGTGAATGTAATTAATACCACTGAATTGTATACATGAAAGCATATGTAAATGTTACGTTACAACAATGAAAAACTGTTTAATTTTTTCTCTTTTTACTGGCTGCTACATTCATAGCATCACTGTCAGTGCCCATAGCCCCAGGTTATCCTTGCAGGGTCTCCAATGGCTTCTGCCTGCTTAGTTCCTGCCTCATCACCAGCGACAGCAACCATCACAAGCCCATCTCAACTCTCATGGTCCAGGCTCAATAGGTAAGGCCCTGGAGAGTGGATGTAGCTCAAGTGGTTGAGCACCTGCTTCCAACATACGAGGTCCTGGGTTTGATTCCCGGTACTTCCTAAAAACAAAAACAAAATAAAGAAGCAAACAAATGAAAAACCAACTCTGATGAAACGGTGTAGCTCAGTGGTTTAGTGCTGGCTTCCCACATATGAAGTCCGGGGTTCAGTCCCCAACCCCAATATTGTTTAAAAAAAAAAAAGGTAAGGTCCTGAGAGAAGAGGGAGCTCCGTGTCCCCTGAGCACCACCTTCATACTCATTTCTTGCCACAGGATGATTAACGCTGAGAGTATCCTCTAACCTAAGGAGAACTTCCTTTGACAGCAAGCTTAGCCCATGTCCCGGCAAGACAACAATCACACAGAATGCAGGAGCCCAAGGCCAGCCCCTGAGAGTAGAGGGGGTGGTTTCCCCTGTAAGCGAGAACATAAGGATGCCCAACCCAGACCAGGGGAGCCAACAAAAAGGGGCAGGAAACGGGTGCAAGTGAAATACCCCTGAAGTTCTAATCAAGGCCAAAGACAGTTATTGTTTGTTTCACATCCTCTCCCTCTCCCCATGCTTATTTTTAAATTAAGGTGAATTAAAATGGGGGTCAAACTTTTTTTTTTGGCAATAATTTCCCAAATACTTTCTGAGATCACTGGAGATGCCCTAATTTATTGTAAAACTAGATTTGACTATCACGGGACATGCCTGGAACAAAGACTGCCCTACCAACACATTTCCAGAATTCTCTTTACCCCTCTTGTCACTCCTCTTGCAGATATCCCAGCCGATTCCAACATTATCTTCCTTAGAAAGAAAAAGCAAAAAGCTATCCAGCTTTCTACTCAAAAGCACGGTCGAAATTTAAAGGGCTGATGAGCCAGTAAATGAGAAAAGCAGATCTCTCCTGTTAGTTGCTCAGCAAAGCTCCAAGCTCCAGGATGATATTTACATCATCCCAGCTTATACCAATGCATCTGCGGAAATACTGATCAGGTTCTTCATTAGCTTCCTTTTGTCGATCCCTGAACTTTGAGTGATTTCGGGTATCTCCAGACGTGCCCACTTGGAAGTGCAATTCACCGTCTTCCCGGCCGACAGCCTGGCACTCAGGGGTACTCAGTCCCCCCACTGGCCATAGTATAGGCGGTGAGTGTTGAAGGCTGTGCTGGCGAGTTCCTACAGACAAGTGGAATCGGGTCCCTGGATCCAGGCTTGTCCATCTCATCACACAATCATGCTGTCCAGCCCATAGATGGTGTCTGGCTTCTTATAAATTGCTGCCCTGGCAGATAGAGAGTGAAGAGGCATCTGCCCTGTCCCTTTCCCAATGGTGCCCCTGTAACCTGGACTCACCCTGCACTCACACCCCACCATACCTGGGACTCACAGCCCCGGAGACAGACGTGGTAGCTTATTTCCCTGCATGACAGTGACGAAGGAAGGAGGGCAGGTCCACGGCAAACCAACCCCTAAGAAGTAAAACACGTAGTGACAACACACAACCTTAGCAGGAAAGGGGTGACGGAAATGTTATTTGTCAAAACGCAAAGAACCGTACATTGAAAAAGAGTGGATTTTATTGTATGGAAATTATACCTCAGTAAACCTAACTTGATCTAGGGGTGTCCAGACACCAGAGGCAAGGCACGTTAAAAAATCACCACCCCTGGCAGGCCCTATCTGGGAATATATGGAAATTTGTTTCCCCAACATAGTGTAGTTTTACTCATTTATAATTCCCCTACTCATGATTCTTCTACTCCTTTTATTTAAACCTATAATTTTCAGAGTACCCATTAAATATATCTCTCACAGACTTAAATCTTTGGATTGCTCATATGCCAGTTGAGCCCTGAAGCCCAACAGAGTTGCATTCAACCCATACTCTCCAGTTCTTCAGGCCTGCCCTGGACAACCGACAAAATGTCGGTGATGAACAGGTCCCATCTCAAAAAACAAGGAGTATCTACAACTGCAAGCAAAACAAATCCTTCCATCTGCCCCATAATAACCAAGTCCCCTCTCAGGCTGAAGCAGTCAAAGCACACACCATCCCAAATCCCTCCAAAGGAGGAATGAACAAACATAAGAGGGAGCATAACCACGGACCAAAGCAGATTTACTATTATTGTAGTTGTTATCTTGTGTTAACGGAGTAACTTGTAACATTGATAGAAAGATAGTGGTAGCCCAGGGTTCAGAGGGGAGGGGGAGGGATGAATTGGTGGAACACAGGGCATTTTGAAGGCAGTGAAACTGTTCTGTGTGATACTGCAATGATGCATACAAGACATTATATCATTTGTCAAAGCCTATAAAACTGTACAGAACCAAGTGTCGACCATAATGTTAGCAGCAAGGCTTCAATATTGGTTCATCAATTGTAACAAATGTACCACACTAATGTAAGATGTTTATAATAGGAGAAACTAGTGTGTGTGCGAGGTAGTATATGGGAATTCCCTACACTTTCGGTGTACTTTTTCGGTAAATCTAAAAGTTCTCTAAAAATAACTTTTTTTATTTAAAAAAAAAATTTTTAAACCTGACTGGAAACATAAAGATACTGATAGCTCATGGAATCTCCAAGAAATCCAGAAAGTCTGTGCAGTTAGAAATAATGCTTAAATGTTACCAGTGCCCAGTGGGGACCCTACCACAGCCACCTGATCAAAGGCACATGAGCCCACGCCATTAGCAGATCAACACTGGACCTCTGTCTCCACGGCTGCTCTGTGGCTGTTTAACTCTGTATTTTGCTCCTTTGTATCATCTTATATTCTTAATGAGTTTTATCAGCATTTTTGCTATCTTATCAATCTACTCAAATAACTTCCTTTTGATTGTTAATCTTCTCTATTTTTCTGTAGTTCTCTATTTCATTGAATTCTACTCTTTATCATTTCTTTTAGTTAATTTGGGCTTGCACTGCTGCTCTTTTTCCAACTATACTTTTGCTTATTTTAAAAAACTTTTTTATTTTCTTATAAATATGCTTAAAGTCATAAATTTCTCTCTAATTCTGCACTGTCCAATATGGTAGCCACCCGCAGCTATTCAACTTTAACTTTAAATTAAATAAAACTAAAAGAAACTTAAAATTCATTTTCTCTGTGAAATTTACCACATTTCAAGTACAGGCTTACTTTGTTTTAGTGTGTTTCTCTTTATTGTGCTTCACAGATATAGTATTTTTTACAAATTGAAGATTTGTGGCAAACTGTGTCAAGCAAGTCTATTGGCACCATTTTTCCAATAGCATGTGCTCTCTTCCTGTCTCTGTGTCACATTTTGGTAATTCTTGCAATATTTCAAATTTTTCATTAATATTATGTCTGTTATGGTGATCTATGGTCAGCAATCTTTTTTTTTTTTTAAGATTTTATTTATTTACTTGATCCATTTTAAACCCTCCCTTCCACATTTGCTGTTTGTGTCCATTTGCTGGGCAATTCTCTGTGTCTGTTTCATCTCTTCTCATCCTCCTCCTCCAGTCTTCACCAGGATTCGATCCTGGAGACCTCCGATGTAGGAGAGAGGGGTTCTAGCCATCTGTGCCACCTCGGCTCCTGGTTTTCGGAGCATCTCGTCTTATCTCTCTCCTTTTACGTCGTCATCTTGCTGCATGGCTCCCGGGGCCTGGCGGCTCACCGGCACACAGAGCCTGGCAGCCCATGCGCCTTCTATATATATATTTTTTTATGTTACCGGGAGGTCCCGGGGATCGAACCCAGGTACCTCCATATGGCAGACGGACGCCCAACCATTTGAGCCACATCCGCCCCCGGTCAGCAATCTTAGATGTTAATATTCTAATTGTTTTGGAGCTCCACAAACCCCACCCATATAAGATGGCAAACTTAATGGATAAATGTTGTATGTTCTGACTGCTCCTCTCTCCCTCTCCTTAGGGCTCCCTATTCCCTGAGACACAACAATATTGAAATTACCACAGATATCCATATCCTAAGCCCTAGAACCTGTGAACTTGTTACCTTAAATAACAAAAGAAAATTTGCAGATACAATTAAATTAAGGATCTTGAGATGGAAGGTTATCCTTAATTACAAATGTCCTTATCAGAGAAACATCAAGGATGAGTTGGCTACAGTAGAGGAGAAAGCCATGTGACTGAGGAGCCTGAAATGGGAATGATAGAGCCAAGCAATGCCAGCAGCCTCTAGAAGCTGGGAGAGGAAAGGAATGGATTGTCCCCTGGACCTCCCAGTAGGATCCAGCCCTGCCAACACCTTGACTTTAGCCTTGTAAGACTCATTTCAGACATCTGACCTCCAGAACTGTAAGAAAATTAATTTGTGTTGTTTTAAGTCACTACATTTGTGGTAATTTGTTACAGCAGCAATGGAAAACTAATTCAGTATAATAACTTATGTTCTTAATGGTATAATTCAGATCTATATCTTTGCTTCCTTTTTCTCTGCTTGTTTTATCAATCTCTGAGAGCAGTATGTTAAAACTTCCAACTCCTCTAGTTGATCTATATATTTCTTCCCCTGTACTATCAGCTGCTTTTCATGTTTTTAGGGTATGTTGTTCAGTTCATAGATTATATCTTCTTGCTCTATTATTTCTTTTGTCAGGATGTAACATGCCTCTTGATTCCTTGGAATATTTTGCTGCCTTTAATTCTATTTTATTGGATATTAAAATTGCTTCCCAAGGTAAAAGTGTGATGTCTTGGCCACCCTCACTAGAATAAATTTTAGATAATACCTATATCTTTGCCCCACTTCTTTCCAATTTGAACTCATGATTATATGTATGCATATGGGTATATACATATAAACATATGTATGTATATTTGTTTATATGTATACAGACACTTACATAGATATAGAAATAAATGTATATATGTGCATACACATGGGTTAGTATAAATACATATATTTCTTAGATTTACCACTGAGAAAGCCTAAAAGCAGTGACACATGAGCACACCTAACTGCCACATCTTGATTTCTAATTATCGTTTTGAACAGATAGCACATTCAAAGTATTATATTGAAAAGAGTTTACCGGGGGACAATGAACAGAGATGTGGCAGTACTGAGGGCAACAACAAGGGAAGAAAGTCCTGAATTATCAGCAGTGACTTTACATGTAAACAAATTAAACTATCCAGTCAAAAGGCAGAGATTGGCAGAATGGATTTTAAAAGTATGACCCAACCATATGCTATCTGCAAGAGACTCACCTTAAAGTCAAAGGATGGGAAAAAATAGACCATGCAAGTAGGGACCAAATTAGTACCTATATTAATACCAGATAACATAGACTTTAAGTCAAAAACTGTTGCAAGGGACAAAGACCGTCATTATATACTGATAAAGGGATCAATTCAATAGAAGATATAACAATTATAAATGTATATGCACCTAACAGCACAGCCTCAAAATATATGAAGCAAATACTGACAGATTTGAAGAGAAAAACTGATGGCCCTACATTAATAATAGGAGATTTTAAAATACCACTTTCAATACTGGGTAGAACATCTAGTCAGAAGAGCAATAAGGAAATACAAGACAAAAAAAACTCTAAACCAACGAGCCCTAACAGATATATACAGAACACTTCACCCGACATAACAGATATATTCTTCATGAGTGCACATGAATCATTCTCCAGGATAGACCATATGTTAAGTCACAAAACAAAATATGTCACAGTGAGTTCAAAAATATTAAAATCATACAATATATCTTCTCCAACCACAGAATAATGAAGCCAGAAATCAATAACAGAGGGAGAAGTGGAAAATTCATAAATATGTGGAAATTAAACAACATACTTTGAAACAACCAATGGGTTAAAGAGGAAATCACAAGGGGAAATAGGAAATATCTTGAAGCGAATGAAAATAAAAATACAACATACCAAAACTTAAGGGAGGCAGCAAAGGGAGTGCTGAAGGGAAATTTATAGCTTTAAATACATTAAAAAAGAAGAAAGACCTAACCTCAGAACTGAAAGAACTAGAAAAAGAAGAGCAATTTATACCCAAAGCAAGCAGAAGGAATGAAATAACAAAGATTAGAGCAG
>JAQZBX010025447.1:0-29533 GCA_029593785.1 Cabassous unicinctus
AAAAAAAAAAAAAAACGGGGATGAATGCACATCTTGTAGCATTTTCCCTTTGAGTGTAAATGTGACGTGCCTGTGTCAGGGTGGTCCTGCCACCCCTTTGGTTTATAAACCCCCCAGGCCCTGGGATTTGATGCTCCTCTATTTTTACTAGCCACTAACTTTAATTTCATACTTTTGTCTTTGTAGGGTACTTTGTGTTTGCAAAACACTTTCATCTGCATTAACTCATTTGATTCTCAGGGCATCTTGTGAGGAAGGCAGGGCTGGGATTATTCTTATCTGTTCAGATCAAAAAACAGAGGTTCAGGCCTTGGTATCTTGGAACAAAAAGAGAAGGACAAGGGCAGGACTTGTGCAGTGATTTCACAGGTAATGGATGCTACACGGGGTAGACGGAGCCATGGATTTGGAGCCACAGGCCTAGGCTTGAATTCTGGTTCTTTTACTGGTTTGAGTTTGAGCAAATCACTCCATCCCTCTGAGTCTTGGTTTCTTCATCTGTCAGAAGGGGAAATAGGGATGAAATTTTCCTCTAAGGATTGTTGTGAATATCATGAGAGATGATTTAGGAGAAAGGATTTGTAAGCTGTAAGGCACTATCCCACCTCTTTGGGGTTGATTCTTTGGGTGGCAGGCGTGTGGTATGTTGGCTCCAGCTACTGCAGGTTAGCAAGAGCTGAATGTGCATGTCTCTTCCCAACCTGAAATTGGCCATGGTGGGAATGTTTACACCCATGAAATTGGCAAATGCTACAAATCAGGGCCTTTACCCCCTTGGAGAGCCTGTTGTTGATCAGTGTACCACTTGTAGCAGAGATGGAAGGGGTGGAAAAGGAAAGGATACTGATATTTAAGATGAATTGTATATGGAACATGTCCCTTTATAGCATATCCTTTAGTCCCCACAACAACCCTTAGGGACAGATACCAACCCCATTTTACAGATAAGATAATCAAAACTTATAGAGGCTTCATAACTTGCTCAAGAACACACAAGTGAGAGAGTGAGGATTCAAAGTCAGGTCTCACATTCTGTCTGATGCCCATGCAGCATTCCAAAGATGCATCCATTGGCATCTATTCTCTCCCTGATCTCCAGTCCAGAAGTGGTGAGACATTAGATCAGCTACTAGGACCACAGTTAACATTTAAGACTCCCATTTGGACTGCAATGTCTCCATGGTTCCAATCAAAATTGGCTTGGGTGAAAGGTGGAGAGAAGTGTAATACGTTGAGCTGGGTGCAAGGGAATGAGCTGAATGTCTTTTTGACCACTATTCTACCTGCCCACAAATTGAATTCATGCTCCAGGGACCCAGAAGTTAGAGAACACCTTTAGGTAGGAGCGATTTGAAGCAGTCAGGCATGGGGAGTGAGGAAGTCAAGAGCACCTAGGTCTAAGTCCCATCTCTGCTGCTTCATCTATCTGGACCTCAGTTTCCTCATCTGTCAAAAGGGAACAATATCCAAACATGACTGTTTTACCTCATTGGTTTGTGATGGTACCAATGAAGGAAAAGATCCCGAAGGCCTCTGAAATCTGTTACGCTACACAGATGTAAGGGATTATCATGTGTCTCAGCTGAGAACCTTTCCTCCTGTTGCTAAGAGAGAAAGGACTGTTTTCCTTTCTTGCCATCTCTGGCTCTACACATCCCCCCAGTCCTTTTTTCTATTTTTATATCTTGAGTCCTTTACACAATGATGTCCTGCATGCTTTAAACTATATGAGAGTGGCAGACAGGAAAAAATCAAAAGAACCTAAACACAATGGAAATGTGTTTCCTGCTTGAGAAGATGACAGGTGGGTTCATGGGCCAGCATTAAGAATGCAAACATTTCCCCAGGGTGCTGAGAGGTGCTCTTCCCAGCCTTACCAGGTTACCCTTGCCTGGCCTTGGACCTGACAGTTGCCGGGACAGGGATGGCCAATCTTCCCTACCCCGAGATGTGAGCACCCAGAGGCTCCTAGGGGACCTGGAAGGCTGGGCTATGGTGGAGATGGAATTAATGATGATTTGACACCTTAGGTACCTTCTGCATCTCAACCCTCACAATAATTTTATGAGAATATATATTGTATTTTTATTTTTCACTGGGGAGGTGAAATAACTTGCCCCCCAAAAGGATACACATAGGTAGCAAGTGGTGTTGGCAGAAACTCAAACCCAGTCTTCCTGGGTCCCTGCCAAGTGGTCTTTTCCCCTAGCAGACCCTAGTGGAGTCCAAGTTGTGGTTGTGGAGACCAGGTAAAGGAAAGGAGCTTTTATTCAGCACTGCAAGAGCCTCCGAATGGTTCCCCTGCTTCCACTCAAGTACCCTTCAATTCATCTCTGCCTAGCAGCCAGAATGAGCTCATACAAATACCAATCATACTATCTCCAATCATGTAGCAATCACTTCCCTAACTTAACTCCAAAATTCACCTCCTTACTGACCTCCTGCCCCAAGACCAGCCTCCCCCTCTGACCTCCCCACCTCATCTCAGACCACTAACTCATCACCCTCTCTCTGTTCCAGTCACACTGGCTTCCCTTCTGCTCCTCGAACATGTCAACTCGTTCCTGCTTCAGGGCCTTTGCACTAGCTGTTCCCTCTGCCACTAATGTCCTTCCCCTGGGTTGTCCATGCCTGTCTCTTAATCACTAATGTCTCAGTCAATTGTCATCTCTTCAGAGGGTCCTTTTCCAACCACCCAGCTTAATGTTACTTTGTTTACTGTGTCCTTTTATTAGAAAGCAAGTTCCAAGAGAAGGGGGATTATTTGTCACTCCATAAAAGAGTGATTGGCACACAGTAAGAACGCAATAGATCCTGATATATTATTACCCCAGAAAGGGCAGCCCTGCATTGGAAGAAGAGAGGAGAGCCCTAACATTTGCTATCACTCACCACCTGTCAAGCTCTGAATTTATCTCCTGTGAGTCTCACAACAACCCTAAGAGGCAGGTAATCTGACTCCCATTTTGCAGATGAAGAAATGGAGGCCCAATTGTTTGGTAATTTATTTAAGATTACACAGCTGTGAATGCTATCCTTGTCTGCATGCTCCGGAGCAAACACACTTGGTTGTGGGGAGTGGGGAAATGTGTCTCTGGGAATATGTTCATACAGGATTGTGTCGGGTGTCTGCTGCTGCAAAGTCCCTCGTGTGTGAGGACCCCAGTGAGGAGGGGGCTGTGAGCAAACGTGTAGTCCAACACATCAGCGGCAGACCCGGGAGGGCTCCACTTTCATAAATCATCATTGATTGACCTGAAGTTCAGACCTTCCTGGGGGAACAGGCAATCCTAAAAGATTGCAGAATGGCTGCAAGTTGTCGGCCTCCTTGTGACTGGAGCGGGGAGGAAGGCTGCGAGTGGGTGCTGAGGTCCTCCTCTCCTCTTGCTCACACTCCGGCCAGGTTGGGCCGCTCCACTACTGCCGGCTCCTGCATTCTGCACTAGGTGGCGAAATGCCGACGGGCTCCCCTATTCTGGAGAATGCGGTAGTGATGTATAAGGTATGAAAGATGTGGCCTGCAGAGAGCCGGCACTATCTCTACCGCTGCTACAGCCGCTACTGCCGCCGCTGCCGCGGCTGCCACCGCCACTACTGCTGCTGGCGCAGCTGCTAGGAGTGAGCATCTCCTCTTCGGGATACCCAGCTCTGCGCATCTCCCGCGCGCCCTGGCCCTACACGGACCTGCCAGCCCAAGGGAACAAAAGCGGAGCCCGCTTGCATCCAGAGGATGAGTCGAGAGGGCTGAGTGGACAGTGTGGTCCTCGGCGGCTGGAAGGTAGGAGAAGGTGTTGCACCGGCCGGCGGCAGCGTGGTAGGCTAGGGGTGGGCGCGCCGGGGCGGGGGCGTCTGCAGGGCTAATCGGTCCTGCAGGCGCTGCCGGGACCGGGCGAGGTGGTCATCTGGAACGCCTCTCCCGCACTGCCCACCCCGGAGCGGGCGCTGCGCTCCCGCAGCCGCAAGGGAGGTCCCTGTGTGGAAATTGGTGGAGGCAGGGGCGAGAAAAGTCTCTAACCCGAAGCTGGGCAGCGGCGGCTGCAGAGGGGCTGCCGGCTGCACTTAGCTGTGCGCAACTCCCTGCGAAAAGCCTGGCGGACTGCGGCTACAGCGTGCGCAAAGTTTTGGTTCTCGCGCAAAGGCGCAGGCTAGGGCTGCGGTGGAGAGCCGCGCAAGTTGTGGCCAGAGCAGGAGGGCGGCCCCCTGGAGTCCCCACGCGGACTTGCCTGAGATCCGAAGAAGTGGCTTTTGCTTCCCTCCGCTCCAGCCTAGGCTGGGTTGACACGCAACCATTTAACCCTTCCCGACCCAGGAGAAACAACTTCATCCGCACCAGAGGCGGCTGCACTCAGGCTAGCTGGGCAGCCTCGAGGCCCCCTGGTACAACCCTGCTGTAGTATTTATTGGGCATTTCCCTCCTCATTCGGGTGTTTTTCCCTCCCTTCTTCCGTGCCTCCCTCCTTCCTTCCTTTCCTCCCTCCCTCCCTTCTTTTTCTTTCCTTCCTTCATTTTTCTTTCTTTCTCCTTTCCACTTCTATGTCCAGAAACCAGGAGAGCTGGCTCGGGGGCTCTTTTCCCCAGTCTGTAATTTTTACCCCATTCTCCATCCATGGCACGTTTTCTCTCCCCCTCAGCTTGGCTCTTTGATGCTGCCTTGAAAAATGAGATGATTAATCAATTAGGTTAGTGGCCAATTAGGCATAACCTTGTAGGAAAATAATTATGCCCAGCTCTCTGGGCTTTCACTGGTGATGAGGCGGGAATCCAGCCCAGGGTGGAGGGGCTGTTCCGAAAAGAGCGCTGATCAGGGAATTTCTGGGAATTTAAAATTAAACAAATTCAAATTTTTGGTGGCCTGGGAGGTTGTGGGGATGCAGTAGGGGTGTGTGTATGTGTGTGCGTATGTGTGTGTATGTGTGAGTGTTAATTTCGGCTGAGGAAATTAACCCTTGGCAACACAGTCTGGATGGACTTTGCAAGCAGCATGTTTTAAACAGCTCAGAAAAGGTGTGTCCCCTGCTTGCCAACCCCATTCCCCCATGTCTCGTGGAGAGGCTCGCCTGTAAATCGCCTGGCAGTGGCATTACTGTTGCTTTGGGAGGCTGAGTTCGAATGAATGCATTTTAGTTTCTTGCCGAGGAATCACAGAGTTGCAGAAGGAGGTTAGTGTGCTATACCTTCTGAGGACGCTCATTTCCCCTGATCCCATTAAATAATGCAGTTATTAAATAGGTGCAAAAGGAAGATGATCTATTTTCAAGGCTGGAAAGTTCTGCTGTGGAGCGAGTCTTTCTTTTTCTTTTTGGAATGACTGTCGGGGTTTGGCACTGCAGTATTACAATACAGCCATATTAAAAAGGTCTTCAGAGCTTAGAGCCCTGCACCGCTGCAGCCCCATCTCCAGCAGACTTCCCTGCTCAAATCGCTCTTGTGGGGAGCATGCAGTAGATTTCAAATGAACCATGTGCATTTAACCCCTTTTTGTCTGTATTGTAAGTGTATTCTGTTTACACATCTGGACCCTATATAGTAGATTTCTGTTCAGAAGGCAAAAATATAGTGGTGTTTCCAGGGCAGTGGATTTTTGCAACAGGTACTAGGTTGTCTAATAATGGATCTCCCAGGCATTTCGTGATCTAGGGTCCCAAGTGTTCCTAACAGTAATGTGAGGGGCTGGGACCAGTGGCTTCTGACATCCCCTCCAGTTCTGACATTAGATGGTTCTGAATTTTATGGTTTTCATCCTTTCTGAGCTGAGCAGGAGGAGTCACTGAGCAGTCTGATGTGGCAGCAGCAGTGCCACCTCACACCCAGTGGAAAGGGATGGGGGCTGGCTAGGGCTTATTAGCAAATAGGAATTGCCCAGCTAGAAGCCTGCCTAGTGATACTGGTGTCCAGGGACGACTGTGAACCACAGGCTCCACCTGCCTTCTTCAAAATGAAAGGGCCACCATTCAGCCATCTCTCTTTTCCAAGATGTTTTTCTTTTTTTCTTGAATCTGGACTCAGCCAGCCACCATACAGTGCCCACATTTGTTGGTCTGACTTGTGCCAGCAAAGTCCTTGCTCCTTTTCTAAAATTGAAGCTTGTTGAAATAATGGGAAGTGGGGAGAAGGCAGGGAGCAAGGAAAGGAAAGAGGAAGAGAAGTGGGCTGCGGTGAGAGGTACAGAGAGTCAGAGGTAGCTTCAGACTTCAAATACAATCACACAGAGGGAGGGAGGAGAGAAAAAGTGAGAGGGGGTGAGGAGGAAGAACACAGGCCGGGGAGGAAAACCGAGAGGGGGGAGACTAGGACCAAGAGGGGAGATCAGAGAACCTAATTTTCATCATTTGGTTTGAAAAAATAAAGGAAACCCCCCAAACTGCAGAAGCATCTTTCCAGAAATCAGGGGTAATATCTGATAGCTGTATTGTCTTGAACTCAGGTTTGGCATCTTCAGACAATTAATTATAAAATAAACATTGCAGAGGAGAAGGTGTAGCTCAGTGGTTGAGCACGCATTTCACGTGTATGAAAAAAAAGGAGAAGAAAAAACATTGCACCACAGAAAGAAAATAACTCCATTTCTTGTTTCTTCCCTGACTGGGCACTCCAGTTGTTCATGTGGGGTTGGAGGTAGGAGAACATCTGTTTCCCCGGCAGAAGTGCTTTGCATATCCCAAAGAGCATGCTCTTGTTTGGGTCTGTGCTAGGCATCCTCAAGTCGAATTGGGACACTCCATTTGGACAGGCTGGGTGACTGAACAATTTTGGAGGAGGCATTCCTTTGTTTTTAGATCTGTCTTCTATATTATGGGAAACTTTTAAAAAGTATATTTCTTTTATTATATTACCTGGGGTAGGGGGAGTGAAGCATAATAGAACAAACACATTTACCGACCACCCAGAACTAACAAGTGATGGGAAAATGATTCCAATTCATTTTCACCTTTGTAACCTCCTTGCCCCCATTCCAGACCATTCTCAGAGTCTCCAAACTCATCTCCCAGCCTCCAGCATGGGCCTTCCCCACAGTTGTGACTTGATCTTTCTAAAACATTGCTTTGATCACGTTACCCCCAGATCAAAACACATCAAGGACTCCCTATTGCCTGAAGCATATTAGTCAAATCCCTGACCGTGGACTTCAAGGGCTTTCACAGCTTGGCCTTTTTGGTCCCTCCTAACACGCCCGTCTCTCTCTCACACACACATGCACACACACAGGTGTGCACACCCTTACACACATGCATGCAAAAAATCATCACATATACTCACACACAAGCACACTCATGTACACAACTCACGCCACATACTTGTCCTTTCCTACCTTTGCAGATGCTACTTTTCTTTTCCCCCTATCTGGAAAAGACATTCCTGCTCCTTTGCCTGGTGAACTCTACTGATTCTTTGGGATCCATCTCAAAAGTGACGTACACTCAGAGGGCCCTTTCCCTCAAGAAGCTCCTGTTCCCTTAGCACTGCTTCTACAAATTAGTTATGCGTCTGCCTCTCCCAATAGACTCTCAAATCCTTAAAAGCAGGGGAAAACTTATTCACCTCTTTAATCTCAGGGTATAACAGTGCTTGGCACAAAGGTACAAAGGTGTATGAGTGATGAGCTTCACTTTAAAGATTCTAAAGGATGATTAACATCCAGGACATCTTTTCCGTTTATTCATTATTTTCTTTTACTTTCATTATTTGTGTGTGGGAGGGGCAGGGAATGATAATACAAGCTTTTCAAAAATTCACATGGTACAAAAGTATGTAAAATATGAAAATCCCTTCCCCCACCCTGCCTAAATACTATATTTAATGCACAATTTAGCATTGTTATTAAATACTTGCATTGCTTCTTGACCTTTACTTTATCTCATGTTTTCCTAAGTAGATTAAATGCAGGGACTGTGCAATATATATTATGTATATCTCCGTAAAGCCTAACACAGTTTTTGCATGTAGCTAATGCCCATCAAATATGGAATAAATGAACACATGCTATTTGGGTTTAAATTTTTAATTACATTAAATAAATTATTTCACTAATCTTCACAATAGTCTTTTGAGATTGATGTTATAATCCTCTTTTTATAGATAAAAAAAAAAAGTCAAGCTCCAGGAGGTTCTATAGATTGGCCAGGTCAGAAAGGAAACAAGTAGTAGGGTCTGGATTAAAATCCAGATCTCCATTTTATAGCCCCTGTCCTGTCCACTCTACTCCATATATGGGGATGTGGGAACCCCAAGGCAAAGTATCTGACAGCTTTATGTGTCCAATATTTGTTCGGAGCATAAGATTTTTTTGGAGCCCTTTGCCCACACCTTCACAGTAACCTTCTATTAGGTATCATTTACCTCTTTTGCAGATGAGGAAAGGAGGCACAGGTGAGAGGTTAACATGATTTGGCCAAGCACCTAGAACCAGGAAGAAATGGAAAGAGGTGTTGAGCCCAGGTCTTTGGACCCAAGGCTCATTCCTTACCCTTAGATATGAGAATCAACCCAGAGAAAGGCGGGGAACCTTCTGCCCTTGCTTTAATATGGTGGGGCTGAAAGAGGCTGGCTGGTAGGGCTGTTTCCTGGAGAGGGGTGAGCTTTGTCCGTACTCATGCCTGCAGCACTGGCTGGGGCCACATTTGCTGGGACCACTGCATGAAGAGCTCTCTCTGATGCCCCAGCCTTGCTCATCTGCATGTCTGAAGTCTTCTTTGAACTAGAACTGGGGGCAGGGAGTCCTTTGCTTGAGACTTTGGTGAACAGCTGTGGACATGGTTTCTAATTCTGTACTTAGGCTACAAAACCTGATGGAGTGGTTTGAAAACTTTGGTATTGGGATACCTCCAGAGCTCAGCTTTGACAGCATCTGCCTTTTGGGTAGGGCAGTGTAATTTCTGCTCCCATTTATCGAGGGCTTGCTCTATAGAAGGCACTGGTTTGGATACTCTACTGTTACTGTCTCATTTAATTCTAGAGCAATCTTTCAAGGTTGAAAGAGTATGATGATCCTCACTTTATCAGCTCCTAGAACAGAGCCTGTCATAATAAATATCAATAAAATAGTTGCTGAATTTTTTAAATAATATGGAAGGAAACCAAAGATCAGAGACATTGACTTGTCTTAGCTCACATAACTAGTGCATTTCAGAGCTTGGATCTGAGCTCAGGTTTTTCTGATTCTACAGCCCATTCTACTCTTTCAACCATACTGTGTTTCTTTGGGATTTGGTATTCCTGATCAAGTAAAATAATAGAGTTTGGACTTGAAAATTCCCTTGTCAAACTCCTTTATTTACAAGAAGGAAAAACTTAGTATGTTTTAGGTGCTGCTCTAAATGCTTTAGATGCATCAACTTGTCTCATCCTCACACTCTTCAGATAAGGAATATGAGGCACAGCTAAGTTGTAGAGCTGGGATTTGAGCACAAGTAGTCTGACCTCTTTGATACTATAATATATAAGATTCTGTGATCTATTTAAGATCCTAGAGTTATTAGCAGTAGAATCATTGTCATCATCATCATCATCATCACCACCACCATCATCATTGTTTTCATTGTCAATCTGTTCATAAGCAGTTGCTTTTGCAAGTGCCTACTTTGTGCTTACAGGCACTTTACAAATGCTATCCTATTAATTCTCAAAACAACCCATATTTCCATAGAAGGAAACCAAGGCACAGCGAGGCCTCATCACATGACTGGTAGGAGCAGAACTGGGGTTGAGACCCCATGTGTCTGGTCTCAACCTGGTCTCGTCTTCATTCTACAGATTCCTTTCTCATTGATCCTTGTTGCTGCTCTTAAAATTCAGTAAATATTGAAACGATGGCATTTTTATTAGTTTGTTTTTCCATTGTTAACCCAATGCTCTGAAAGGTCATTGTCTTTGCATTTCAGGGGCCTGAGTGTTTTCCCTCATTCCACTATGATAGTTCTGTGTGTCTCTTCCAATTCCCTAGAAATGGAATAATATTACCTGCTGTGTCTCCTAATATGGTAATGGGAATAGGAAAGTCGGGGCTATTGTGATTTTTTTTTTTTTTAAAGATTTATTTATTTTATTTTTTTATCCCCCCCTTGCTGCTTGTGCTGCAGTGTCCATTCGCTGCGTGTCTTCTCTGTGTCTGCTTATCTCCCCCTTGCTGTGAGGTCTTGCCGCATCAGCCCACGGCGCCCCTCTTAGAGAGGAAGGAACACCTTATGAACGAGAAAAGTGTTTCTCAGGTTAAAATCAGCTACCTTGGACTGCTGTGTGGGATTGATTGGTTTGGGCAGGGAAGTGGCCATCACCTTTTGACATTTGGGTCCTTTTCTTCTTGGCGATAGTGCAAGAATCCTGTAGCATTAATAGCTGTTCACTTAGCGTTTCTAAAACAGACATATTGCGAATGACAGTAGACCCAGTGACATCAGACAACCTTTCAATTTATCTGGGAAAGCACTTTGTGGTTCCTGTCTTAAAGAAAGCAGCATGACAGAAGAAGGAAAAACAAATAAAGAATTCATTTATATTCATAGGCTTTTAATACTTTTTTTTTCCTGAGATGAGCTTGGAGCCATAGGTCTCAAGACTTCTTGTTTAGTTAACATGCAGAATACTTCTTGTCTCAAAATGACCATTTTTCTTTTTTGGAAGCTGTTTCTGAGCTTAGATCTTTAGTGACATTTTTTCTCCAAGCAAATATTTACGGCAGAGTTAGAAGCTGACAGGAAGGAGGGTTTAAAATGAAAATGTTACCACACTGAAGTTTACATCTGAGTGAAACACATGGTGTCACCATGGACAGAGTCTCCAGAATTCAAAATATTTGTCAGTTTGTAGAATTTGAAGAAACCAAGCTGTTTTAGTTTGTTAATTTCAACTCGAAAAGTCCCATTTTGTACACAAATTATGATGACCATTCAGTTTTCTGTATGTTTGATCGTATTATGGTCATGGAACCATTTGCTTCTACTTTTTTATCTCTTGCTCAAGTTTAGATGGCTTGCCTCAGAGTTGGTTCCCTATGTCTATTTCAACCTCCCTGCTTTTGCTTATTTAGTTCTTTTTGCCTGTAATGCTTTACCTTTGCAAACTTCATCCATATCCAATAGTCTTTATAAACTGAGATCAGGTGCCATGTCCTACATGAAGTCTTTTTTGTTAACTCCAGTCAGTATTGACTAACATTGACACTGGTTGTTTTTTAATTACTTTATTATTTTTTTCAAATTTGGTGACTATCTTTTCACATATCTCTTTGAACATATATAATCATGTGTAGATAGATATAATTTTACATTCACTGCTTTATATAATCATGGACATGTATTTTTTAATATAGTTTTTTTGCTTGTTTACTGACCTCCTCTCCCACAAATTAATCTAACAACCTAGTTGCCTTCTGTATCTTCCTCTAAACTCTTATAATAATCTATACATATATATTCACACACATATATACATATATAGAGGTTGTTTCATCGATTTAAAACATAAGATCATATATATATTAATTATGGAAACTATTCCCCTCCCTGAGCCTTCCTCAGTCAATTAGTATAGATATGTCATTCCTTTCAAGGAATGTATACTTTTCAATGGTATGATGTGGCAGTTTGAAATTATTTTATGAATCCCAAATAGAGAAAGATTATGTTTTTAAACTAATCTATTCCTGTGGGTGTGACACCCTTTGCATTAAATTCGGTTGAGGGTACTTTGATTAGATTACTTGTTAAGATTGCTTTTAGGGCTTTTGATTGGACTACTTCAGTGAGGTGTGGCTCAGGTTGAGTATCCACCCCCTTGCGGGGTCTGTGATAATTGGAGACACATAGAGAGACAGACAGATGGAGAAAAAGGAAGCTACCATATTTGATCCTGCCATGTGAGAGAAAAAACTTCAGTTTCACCCACAGCTGAGCTACAAAGAGAGAAGACCTCGAGAGGCTCAAAAGAGTTGAGGCCCAGGGAGAAATAGCCATATGCACAATAGCTTGCAGCTGAAGTTGGGAAGAATGTGGAGCAGCCAAGACTAATAGAGGAGGCCTGGAAAGAGACAAGTCCCATCCC
This sequence comes from Cabassous unicinctus, assembly GCA_029593785.1. Lineage (NCBI taxonomy): Eukaryota > Metazoa > Chordata > Mammalia > Cingulata > Chlamyphoridae > Cabassous > Cabassous unicinctus. The sequence goes on from JAQZBX010025447.1 coordinate 12,037, forward strand.
ATGCCTGGTTGTCCTCAGCTAAGCTCAATCCTTGGCAGAGACTGGTAGTCATCTTGCTTCAACACGTGGCAGCTGACTTTGGTGAGAAATCACCTCTGATGGTGCCTTGCTTTCTATATTTCACTGCCTCTGAACTGTAAGCTTTTACCCCAAATAAATCTCCTTTATAAAAGCCAGCCCATTTCTGGTACTTTGCATCAGCAGCCCTTTGGTAAACTAAGACCTATGACTATACCACAAACTTTTCAATCATTTCCGTACCAATGGGCATTTACTTTTGTTCCCCTAATTTTTAGAAACAATTCTGAAATAAACATTCTTGTACATTTATAAGTGTTTATTGATATATCTCTTATGGGTAAAGTCCCAGAAGTGATATTTCTGAGTCAAAGGATAGATGGATTTTTAAAAGCCATAATAGATGGTATTTTATTGCTCTCCAAAGAGAATGTAAAATTCACATTTCCATTAGTATGTATGAAGTAACCTTTTCCCCTATATCCTAGCCAGCAGTAGGTATTATCACTCTTTTACTTTTGCTAATTGGATAGGTAAAGAAAGAGTGATATCTCCCTGCTATTTTACTTTGCATTTTCTTGGTGTCTGCCAAGGAGGAACATCTTTTCACATTTATTGGACATTTGGATTTGCTACTCAGTGGACAGCTTATTTGTACCATTTACCCATTTTACTTTTGGGATGTTTGTCTTTTATCATTTTGTAAGGGCTCCTTTTATATTCTAGGTAGTAATCTTTTTTCCTTTCAATTATATTGCCTATGATTTTCCTTCCCTAAAGTTTTGATCTACTGTGTTGTAATTTATAATGATCTCTTTCTTTATCTGTGTCCAAACTGGACCATGAGAGACTTGAGGGCAGTTTTGTGTCTAATTCATCTCTAGAACATCACATTTAGGGTAAGGCCTGAAAGAATGTAGATTCCTAATAAAAGGTTGTAACCCTGACTACATATGTGATATTCAGATGTGTTTCATTTAACGTTGAGTTGCATGAAATAATTTATGTATCTGGCATTACACGTTTCCAACAAGCAAAGTTTCAAGATGACTAATGTTCTGGGAATATTTATAAGCAAATTGCATACTTCCATGCTTTTTAAAATAGAGTATGACTCAGAAATATCATTATGAACATTGATTATTATGCTGGGCTATATATTTGATATCCTTAAGGGCTATTTAGAGATGTAAGATTCTTTGCCCCTATATATGAGTGATTTTAAAGTTCTCATATTTCCTTTTTATGCTTTTCAGTCTCTTTTCTCACTGTCAGATCATGCTATCATATCTTGGTATTAGTTTTTCTGTCTCTAAAAGCAGTTCTCTTCCCTTTCTATCCATCTTTTGGTTTGCTGTTGACTAATATATCAGGAACCATGTCCATTGGAAATGTGGATATGATAAGGGTCAATAAATACCATGCCTTGGCCTCAGTGCCATTGCTATTGATGAAGTGCATCACCTTCCAGTGAAAATATAACTTTGACTGTTTAGGGGTTGTTTTAGTTTCCTAAGCTGCTCCAGCAAATGCATGGAATGGGTTGGCTTAAGCAATGGGAATTTATTAGCTTGTGGTGTTGAGGCCAAGAAAATGTCCAAATCAGGGCATCATCAAGGTGACGCTTTCTTCCTGGAGACTGCTGCCGGCCATTCTTGGCAACTCTGCCACATGGCAATGCACATGGTGGCGTCTCCTGGTCTCTTCCTTCTGTTCTTGGTTCCATTTCAGCTTCTTGCTTCCTGTGGCTTTTTCTCTTCTTGTCTGAATTTCATTCTTATAAAAGACTCCAGTAATAAGATTAAGATCCATCCTGAATGAGGTGGGTTACACCTTAACCGAAGTAGCCTCATCAAAAGGTCCTACTTACAATGGGTCCATACCCACAGGAATGGATTAAATTTAAGAACATGTTTTGCTGGGGTACATAAAGCTTCAAACCACCACAGGGGTCTTTTTGTTTATTTTCCTCTGTTCAGGAAAAGTGATGTTGCTGGGTAAGTGAAGTGGTAGCATGCCATCTCAATTAATTGGGATATATGTCCAACTACAAGTAAGAACTTTAATAAAGTGGCTTAAAAGTATCTATAAAACACTTGAATATTTCTCAGTCTTGTAAAAGTTGGAACACATAGGGCGGCTCTATGCTGCTTATGCAGGGTTCAGCTCATTCTATCTTGCTGCTTGTGCAGCCTTAGAAATTTGCTCTCATCGTCATGGTCCACAATGGTGGAACATCACATCCTCATTCTAACTAGATGGTGGAAAGAGAGAAAAGGGTTCAGGGAAGGACCTTCTCATTTCTTTTAAAAGCATGACCAGAGGTTGCACCCATAATTTCTGTTTGTTTCCATTGACCAGGACTGAATTACCTGGCCACTCCTAACAGAAAGGAGAGTGGGAACATTGTCTTTATTCTTGGTGGCCATGTGCAAGAATTGGGATCCTATTTTTAGAAGATGGGGAGAATGGATATCAGAAGTCTCTGCCCCACTAACACTCATTGTTCCCTGTGTTTCTGTGACTTGGTTGTAAGATTGCCAGTCCTTGAGTGCAAGGGAGAAATCGCCTACTTCTTGTGCTCCCCACCTCCACTGTTGTGTAGAATGAAAAATAGTTACAGACAACTTTATTTGCAATCTTTCTCTCCTTGTTTTAGTGATGGAAAAATGCAGGGACAAAGATTGAGCTGCTGATGACAAAAAGCCAGAGGAAACCTTTGGACTTCTTGGCTGATTTTTCTGTAATTCATTTCATGCCCTGTCTAGTCCTTTATAACTCCACTCAGAGTTAGTTTCTTCCTCATCCCTCATTTTCAGCTCTAAGAGGTGTAGGTGTGGAGAACACATGCTTTGGAAGCAAGTGTGTTGGACAATTCTGTGAGAATCTAGGGGGAAATCAGCCCCTTGCAAATAATATAAGTGAGCTAAGGGCTTGAGATTATGACCTCGTGTAAAAAAGGATTCCTGGTAATCAACAGACAGCATCTCCTAGCTGAAGTTTGTGCACCCTACAGGCTTCTGTTGCCTTTCTGATTAACATGGAAGCATCCCATCCCCTACTCCAGATTGACTCTGGAATTGGGTTTGCTGTGGCCAAATGACTGCTTCTAATTAGCCTCTACTTCCAAAGTACAAAAGTGATTTTGGTATTTTTGAGGAGATAGATTTTGAGGGTTGACACTTAACCATTCCCTTTCTTCCTACAAGTTACAAACCAATTAGGAGATGGAATCAGACAAAGATGAAAGCATGGGTATTATTTTTGCTAAAGTTTTACTGGAGAATTTAGATTGTGCAACTTCATCAGGTTTCCTGAACTTTCTCTCCACATTGGCCGAAACTAGATTCCTACAGGGTTCCCTGTCTCCTGTTAGAGCACAAGTGTCCCCATCAGTTTATTTCAGGGGGAGCAGTGAATGAGGGTCTTCAGAGCCAAGCAGCTCTGAGTGAGAAGGAAAGGAGCTATTCTATTGTATCAAGTTCTTAGTTGCAGATGACAGAATCCACATCAGTTAATTTAAGCTGAAAGGTATTTATTAAGGGCTTTTGGGTAAACTTCAGCATGTCAGGAGAGCCCTGTGAGCCGATCTTGGATGCCAGGGCAAATGTTCAACCACACATTAGGACTGTTCTTATGGAAACAATCTTGCTGGGGACAGACAGGAGGATCTTCATCTGAGCTGCTCCCAAAAAGTTGCTCTCTATACATGTAGCAGGTACTTCCTATTTTTAACTTCTTTCTTATAATTTTCCTGCAAGTTTGTCTCTTTTGTGTCTCCAGAGAACCTTGTAGTCACTTCTGGGTGCCATGTAGAACTCTAGTTTCAGGAGAGTCTGAGAAATATAGAAGTTGATTTTTCCACCTCTGTGGTATAGGAAAGCCTGCTAGAGTGGGGCTAGAATAGTGTAGGGAGAGCCAAACTGCATATCTGCTATAGTCACATGGCTAGAGGTCTCTTCTGATTTCACCCAGAAAATGTCATTCCCTTTCCTTTGGCGAGGGAGACTGGAGGTGTTGCTCTCTGCTTTTTCCTTCCAGGAAATGGAGTGGAAGTAGGCAGTAAGGGCTCCCTGTGAACATCACACACTTGCATACCAGCTCCTCAGGGGTACCCGAGGCCTTCAGGATAAATCCCAAACTCCTTAGCATGGCAGAGAAGTCCCTCTTCAGTTTACACCTTTTTCCTCAGCCTCATCATCTCCAATCTCTTTTGCATTTTACCATCTGACTCCCTTCTCTGGGCTGAATCCATTCTCAACTACTTGAAGACCCTTGAATGTGCCCAGGTTCTCCCATGCCTCCAAGATTTTGGACCTGCTCTTCCCCTTTACTCCCTTCAGGCCCTTCTTCATTTGACAGACTTCTACCTACCCAGCAAGATGGAGGTATGAGCTCCTCTGGGAAGGCTCCTTTGACCCTCCTAATCTGGGTTAGGTGTCCTTCCTGGATGTGCCCAGAGCACCCAACAGTTACTTCTGTCACTATACTTAGCATGTACTATTGTGATATTTGGTCTGCTCGTGTTACTGTGAGGTTCTGGAGAGCATGGTCTTTATTTTTGGTCTTTATATCTTAGGAACTAGCACAATGCCTGCTACACAGTTGTTGTGCAAATGAATAAAAGAATGAGTGCTAGGATACTGGAAAAAACACAGACTTTGAAGTTGGAATCTGGCCTTGCCACCAAGTAGCTGTATAGGTTTGGGCAAGTTCATTAAACATCATAGGGTTATTGTATGAAGGTTAAATGAAATAATGTATGTGAAGTGCTTGGAACAGAACACATAGTAAATATTCAATATATTAGCTATTAGTTTGATTGTAAGAGTGTCATGATTATTGCAGGTATTCAATAAATGGTAGTGATTAGTAGAACACTCTCTAGACCAAAGTGTAAAGCTGTGATCTGTGACGTTTCCAACCTCCTGTAGAACTCACTCAAAATTACTTTGGAACCAACAGTGGCTTGAGAGCAAGAGTTAAAATAGACAAAAGTCAACATCCAGCAAAATCCTTTATAGAGCAGCTCAGTGACAGTCTGAGAATGCCTCTTGACATCAGGTTTCAATAATTGCAGTGTCACCAGAATTTTACTAACAATTCTGCCTCCTTTACATACTTCTTTCTTTACTCCAGATTTTTTTCACTACCAAAAAAAGTGACACTGAGGTGACACTGAAAACAATGTCAAAGCTTGAGTGAAGGTCAAACATTTTTCAAGAGATTGCCTGGAAGCACATATTCTGCTGTGTTCTTTCTGTGAGTGTCTCATGTTAAGACAGTAGGAGCTTCTAGCTGATGTCAGAACCCAGCTTGGAATATGGCAAATGTCTTCTTTGTGCCAAACTCTCAGCACAGTGGCTTACATAGAATAGGTGCATTTTCATCTACACATGTGCAAAATACCTTCTCTTTTTCTCCTTTACTGGTGGTTCCACACTTATTTCACTGCATTCAATTCAGCAAATATTTACCAAACCCCTACTGTGTGCAGGGACCTGTACTGGTTCCTTCTGTCCTAGTTTCTCCCTCCACTTTATTGTTATTGCTTTATTAGCAGTAAAGGTTCATGTCAAAAAGACATATGTTAGTTGCTGGCATCTACTGTGTTTAAGGGGACAACATAAAATATTTTTATTACTAATTCTGTAGAAACATTCCTTGTTATTGGCGCCTAAATCGAAGTATAGTGGAAAGAACATTGACCTGAAGAGAGTGAGAGGAGGACCAAGGCCCTGGTCCCAGTTTGATGTGTGAGATCCTGAGCACGTAGTTTAACTCCTTTGGGTTTTAGTTTCCAGTGGTTATGAATGACCTTTCTAGCCCTAATATGTTGTGATTCAAAAAAGTGTGAAAGGAGCACAACACAGTTGGGATTTGCAATAATGCGGAAAACGTAGTGGTTATGAGAAGTCATGGTTTGAACTGTGGCACGGACTTTCCACTTGTGTGATGTTGGGCTTAGCCTCCCAGGGGCCTCCTCTGTAAAATGGGGGTACTGCTTCTGGCCTTTCCTAATGTGTGAAGTTGTTGTGAAACCTGAAACAGATAATGCAGGTGAAAGTGTGTTGTGAATGTCAAGGGATTCACTATACACCCACGTGCACAAGCTATTATCACTATTCACAATCATCTTGATTTCAGTGTTTTACTCTAACCAGCACTTTTGCATTTTGGCCTCTTCGGTTGTTTGAAGGAAACATCGCATTTCAGTTTTTATTTATTCTCAAAGCAGTCACAGGATTTCTCAAGGGAGAGGGCGCTGTGTCCTCTCTCTGTCTTCCAATCAACCCCTGCCTTGGGCCCCAGCGCCTGTCTGATGTTTTATTTGTTGGCCTGAAAGGACACCATTCGTTCCCTGCTAAATGAGCTGTTGATGTGTGTCTCCGTCCTCCCTCGACACCTGGGGCTGTATTCTTGAGAGAATCCAGCCGTGGATCTCAGGAGCCGTTTTTGAAAAGTTTATTAGAAGAAGGGAGAAAACATTTCTCTGCAGGTTGTGCCCTCCATCGTTGGCTCTGGCTCATTAGTCAGAGCAGGGCGGGTTATCTAAGGGTAGGAGGGCAGGTCTGCAGGCCTTAGCTCCACCGGCACTGCCCACTGCCGAGGGCTGGGGGCGGGGTGGTGGGGGGCAGGCCTCCTGACAGCCAGCAGGTTGCTAATTAGCTCTAATTGGAGAGCATCACAGTACACATAGGTCGGGGGTGTCATATCTAAGCAGTGCCTCCAGTGGCAGCTTTCCTTTATTTTGGCCCCAGGCCTGACCTGGTGACCTAGAGTTTCTCTCTCTCTCTCTCTCTCTCTCTCTCTCTCTCTCTCCCCGCCCAAACACACACACACACTGGGCCCCTTGCACTTTGCCCATACTGAATGGCCTGGGCCTTAGAACAGCAGGGCTCTGAGGGCCAAGGGGCAGCTTTTCATCTGTACTGTGGTTGTGGGGCCTGCCAGACAAGGACCCAATTGCCCAATCAATCCTTTATTTGAGTGCCTGGTCAATTTGGGGGTTTAGTTCGCTAGGGTTGATGATATTTTTATGGCTAAGTCCAGGTGTAGGCCATCTCACTCCTGGGGGTCTTATGACATCCTACTGATGCAGGATCATTTCAAAGTATAGGAGAGAGACCCAGAGAGTTCATTTCATCACAAGCCACTTCCTCTACCCCCCACACCCCAAAACTCTACATAGAAACAAATTGAATTAATGACAGAACAGATTTCAGGGCTCCTAGCCAGGAAGAGCACTTGTGTTTGTCCGCTACACTAGGAAGAATTGTGCTTCCTCATCTTTGAACTCTCATAACCCAAGTGCTCAGAAAATCCTTGTGAAACAAGTTTACACATGCCTTGAACTAAGTTGCTTTTGTGGTTAAGCACTTGAGTTCTAGCCTTCAGCAAGCTATTTAACATTTTAAAACCTCAGTTTCCCTTGTTGTGAAATGGGGGTGATAAATGGATCTACTTCATAGGGTGTTTGTGGGGATTAAATGAGATACACACTTGGCTCGGTGTAATGTTTCGTTAAATGAAATGTAAGGGAATAGATGACGTAATTATAATTTTTAATTATCTCATTCTCCACCCTTCACACAGATGAGGACATGGAAGCTCACAAGGTTCTACAGGACCACTTTTACACAGATTATTAGAGATAGAGCCAGGAATAGAATATACTCTTTAGAGCCTTCCTATTTCACCATGATTTATATCTGAGAAGCAGGTCTATCCTGGACTTTTCCTTAGATCAGGTAAATTTCTGAGTTTCTCTGTTTTCTCTGGTCCATTTACCCCAGCTCCTTATACCCACAGAATCTAGGAATCTCACAAAGTGGGAATGGGGAAAGATCACAGGCCGTCACTCAGAGCTCTGGGCTTGCTGCTGAATCTCACTTCCCAAGTGGTGACTGGCAAGTTCCAAACCTGAGTGTTATTTCCTCTGCCTCAAGCTTTCAGTGGCTCCTCACTGCCTCAGGATAAAGTTCAGTCCTTTCCACAAGTCCGGCCTCCTTAATGTGGCCAGGGTCTTACTTCGTGTCCTACACCCATTCTGCAGTCTATCAGGGAATCACTTACAGTTCCCTATGTGAGTCGTGCTCTCTCTCCCTTCTGAGATTTTACACACACATGAGTCTTGGTTGGTTGAATGAAGGTGGATGAGAGGCTTGAAGGTCCCTTCCAGCTTTCCAGTGCTGTGATCCTAGCACTCCTGGGGACAGTAGTCAAGTGGGCCCATCCCTCTCTCAGCCAACTGCCCCCTGCCCTGGCCATCCTTGTCCTTCTCCTGATGGCTGAGCACAGTGTCGCTCAGGACTGTCTTCCACTCAGTGTGAAATTTCATATTTGAAGGGCTGTCTCACTGCTCTGCCTCTGAGCACCCGCATTTCCCCCATTATGTCACCTGTCACGAGGTATTGTGATGCCTGTTTCCTTGGCTAGGAATACCAGGAGGCACAGACCATATTTGTTTTGCTCCTCACTGTAGCTCCAGTCCTTGGCAGTAGGGAATCGACTAATATTTCCTAAATGAACGAATGGATGAATGAATGACTGAATGAATGAATGAATTCAGGGTTGGATTAGTGGCAGAGAGGCAGAAAGGCCTGAGTTCCAGGAAAATGTGAGTCCCAAGTCCTGGCATATCTGATGTCTCTAGTCAGCTGATGGTAAATATCAGGCTTAGTCTTTATTTTTCTCATTATGTTTAAAACCCACCAGTCGCCCAATAGTATAATTTTCTAAGTGGTTTCATTTCAGCTCTGCTAATTGAAGAGAACCAAGCTCTTTTTGAAATCTTACTTTGTGTGTGGCTGTCACTGGTGAGAGTCGAGACTGGTTGTCAATCACTGACAATAGCTTGCCATTCTGGAATAATTTAAGTTTAGGTCTTCCTTTCACTCAGGCATTCATACCCTGTTATGTGTTTTCATACTGAGCTGAGAACAATCTGGGGTGAGAAACTGTCATGTGTTCCAGGAGCTGAAATGGAGATTTCTTTTGAGATTTCAAATTCCTGTGGTCCCTGACTCAGAGTAGCTTGTAGGAAAGATCACATGTTTGGGAGTCTGATCTTCTGGACTCCAGGTTTGAATCCATTGTTCCCGCCATCCACTTTGCTAGCTGGGGGACCTTGATACAGTTTACTCAGTGTTTCTGAGCCTATTTCTTTAAACATTTAAAGGGGCCTTGGATAAGTAGCATCTGAGATTATGATGAGATTTAGTGAGATAATGAAAGGACCTGGTGAGGGCAGTCACTCTGGAACTATGAGCTGTTCTCTCCAGCTCCTCACACAGGTATCTCATTGTAGACAGGGTGACAGAGGGGCTCCATATGGTCACTGGGTGAGCCTTGGGGATCAGGCAGACCTGGGCCCAAACCCCAGCCCTGCTACTTCACTTTTCAGCTGGGAGATTGAGTAAGTCACATGCATTTACAATTCCTTTCCTACAAGTTGGGAATAATGACATCTACCTCATCAAATTGTTATGGGGATTGAAATTATGTGAAATACCAGTATAGTCAATGCTCAAGAAATGTTAGCTCCTGTGGTGACCTGGAGTTACGTACCCCAGAAAAACATGCTCTGAATCTGAATCCATTCCTTTGAACAGGGTTACTTCAGTTAATGTGTGGTCCATCTGAATCAGGATGGGTCTTAATTCTACTACTGCAGGCCTTATAGAAAAGGCCACAGAGAGAGAGAGAGAAGCCAGAGGCAGCACCCAGGAGCTGGAAGTCAGTGGAACCCAGAGAGAAAGGAGAAGACACCTCCATGTTCATTGCCATGTGATGGAAAACCCAAGAAACCCCAGAAAATACCAAGGAAGGAAGCAATCCTTCTAGCCTCTGAAACCTTGAGGCAATAAATTCCTGTTGTTAAGCCAACCCATTGTGTGGTATTTGATTTAGCAGCTGGAAAACTAAAATAGCTCTATTCCCCTCCCCTCCCCCCATTTCAATATACTTAATTTATTCTAAGAGAATGGGGAGAGAAAGAGGGAGGTGATTAAGAAAATGTTTCCTACATTCTGCCTCATGTTGAAGAGGCAAGCATGTAAGCATTTGAGTGTTGTTCTTAGTCACAACTCCTACAGTTTGTTCATTTATTCAACAGATATTTATTGAGCATCTACTATGTGCCATATACAATTCTAGGCACTGGGATACAGTAATGAATTAAACAATGCATCTGCTCTGATGGCACTTAACATTCTAGTGGGAGAGTCAGATAATAAATAGATAATATAATGTCATAAATAGATAAATGTGAAGAGAGATGAAGCAGGGAGCAGAAAGTGACAGAACCTGCTATTTATGTGTGAATAGTCAGTGGCGCTGACCTGAGGAGGTGACATTTGAGCAGAGCCTCTCTGTCCCTTCCAGCTGCAATCCTCCCCTCTCATCATCATTCCCCATCTATAAGCAACCTCCTATTCATCAAAACTCCACCCAAACATCACCTCCTCTGAATGCTTCCTCTGCCCACTTCCTGACATGGAGTTAGTCTCTCTCTCCCCTGTGCTCCCGTAATACCTTATACTCTAACAGCACGTACCATGTTTAATGTCTGTCTCCTCCATTAAACTCGCGCTCCCCAGGGTCAGGGTTCTTATTTTTCCTTTTGGCTTCAGTGCCAGGCACAGTGACGGGCACCGAATGAGTTCATTCATGTTGCGTGGAGTGAATGAGGGAGGTACTGGGTTGACTCAGGTGCCAGTCCATCCGAACCACATTTGGGGCTTAGGAGTAGGGAGCCTCGGCTTGGACCTGGAAGTCCACTCAGCTAGGACACATCTATTCTGCTCTCTGAAACGCCAGGCCCTGTTTCCCATGTATAGGATGTATGACAGCTTCTAGCTCAGTGGCATGGGTGATTCCACCCAAGTTCAGGGTTGGGGACTGTTGGGCACAGTCTCTTCTTGTATTTCCAGAGATCTCAACCAGTGGGGTCTTCCATCATTTTTGCTTCTTAGACTTTGAGAAAATTACTTAATCTTTTTGGGCCTCTTTGGGTCTTTTTGCTTTTGACTGAAATTAGAGCAACTCAGTCTGCTATTTCTTGGACCTCAGGCTGGTCAGGAGCCACGAGTGACAAGTATTTGTATTGATTCATTTAAGAAAAAATGAAAACAAAATAATACAGCTTAGGGGAAAGAGTATGGGTTTAGAGTCAGACAGACCTGGGTTTGAATATAAACTCTGCCATTTGCTAGTATTTTTAACTTGGGCAAGTTATTTAATTTCTCTAATTCTGAATTTTCTCATCTATAAAGTGGGGATAATGGGTCCCAACCTCACTGCCTGTTATGGAGACTGAGTGAGAAAATGCACAGATAGTGCAAAATTGAAATTGAGCTTTGGAGACTCTGTACACCTACTGTCCCCATTTGGTTACATTCCAATCAGAAGCTCAGAGTCAAAGTACTTTTCTTTTACTAAGACAGGTATTCATTATGTAGCACAAAGTAACCATTGTTACAAAGGGTTTATTTATCATTGGTAGCAAGCTTTGGGCTTTGCAAATTATCTCGCTCCTTATATAGTATGATTGTAGGATCTCTAACTCGCGGTTCTGAACCTCCATCCAGTCCTCTTGTCCTCAGTTGCCTAGTCCACCATGCTCGTTTCCCAGCCTCTTAGCTTGTACATCCCAGGCTGATCCTCCCTCAGACTCCCTCCCATGTGGTGGAGTGGAATGAGCTGTCTTGAGTTCAAATTCTAGTTCCGGCATTTGCTACATGTGTGTCCTTCAGTATTCATTATCTTTAAAATAGTCCTCCTGTGCCCTACCTATAATACAGAGCATTTGAGTAATAATTTTATAAATCAGAATATTCCAGGGCATTCTATCATCTGGGGTATAGCTGAAAGAGCTCCAAGTTTCATTTCTAGCTCCTCTGCTTCCTAGCTAGATGACCAGCTAATTTGCTCACTCTGTACTCAGCTTCCTCATATTTACAATGAAGAAGACAACAACCATAACAACAACCCACAATTAACCTGTGCTGGGAACTGTTCTAAGCACTCTCCATGTAGTAACTCATCTACGGCTCACAATAATCCTCGGAGATTGGCACTATTGGCACCCCCATTTCAAAGATGAGGAAACATAGGCAGAGAGATTAAGTGACTAGCTCAAGGTCACACAGTTAATGAGGCAGAGTTGGAATCCAAACCCACTCTGTCTGGTTCCAGAGCCAAGTTGTAACCATCACGTAACATTGCCGGTGACGATGTTATCCCTACCTTGCAGAACTTTTTGTGAAGTTTAGGAAGTCTAAAGAGAATATAGACTATTGTGGATCTCCAATCAGTATTAATATTATGTTATACCTCCTTGAAGCTTAGCACAGTACTATGCTTAATCAACACTTATTTTGTTGCTGCATTCAACTCTATGTCTACTTCTGATTAAGTGATGTTTTTTCAGGACCAGACATTTATCTGGAGCTGTTGTCTTCTTACAAAGCTGGGATGTCAAGAGTCTCAGGACCTTCTTTGGAACCCTTCTAAGAAGGTGCTACTTCTTCCTGTGAATCAGTTCTTTGTTAGTGGTCCGGCCTTTGGAGGGGACTGACCAGCTGAAAGCCTGTCATTAAATAAGGAATTGGGCTTTGTTGTAGAGGTGGGTTCTTTTTGAGCACAAGGAAGGCAGGGGTCAGCCCTGCAATTTTCTCTGGCTCCAGGAACAAATACTCCGCCTACTCCTCTAAGCCTGAGAGTCTCAAGAGATGTGGGGATTGGTGGTGACCTCCAACCCGGCTGGTGATTACACACAAAGCTGTGAGTGATTTTTAAAGTCTCCTCGCCAGTTTGCTCTCTCTTTAAAAATTAAATGCTCGATATCAAGGTGTTTTATTCCCACACCAGCCGGCCTTTAAAAGGCTGGCTTGGAAGTGAGAAAGCCTAATTACTTCCTGACCTCTGTAGTTTACCAGGGTGGGAAAGGTTATGGGAAGGGAGGGTGACCTTGTGCCTTTTGTCAACTTAATGACAAAGAGATGAAGATATCAGTCAGGGATATCTAACTTCCATAGTGAGGAAGCAGTGAAGAAGGCCCAAGAGCAATGATATGGCAGGGATTCAAGACTCTGAGTTTGAGAGCTTGAGAGCCTGCGCGGCATAATGGAATGAACACTGGACTAGGAACAAGGAGACCTGGGCTCTAATCTCAAGTCTGCCACTACTGTCTGTGTGTTCTTGGGTAAGTTACTGACCCTCCTGAAGGTGTTATACACCTTGTTTAGCAAGGAGGCAGTATAATAGCGTGGTTAAATACAAGCTTCATAGTGAATCCTGGTTGTACCTCTCATGACCTGGGTAATTTGGGTAAGTTACTTATCTTTCTGAGCCTCAGTTTTCACATCCCTTAAATGAAGGGCTTGGAGGCCCTGCTTTTGCTTATCCTGTGCTTCAAATGCCCCCGTTGCTTCTCTCGGCCCCATTTCCTGCTCCTTTGCCTGCGATACCTGTGTTCCTCCTTGGAGTTCAGCTCTAACTTCCCTTCAGGTGGGAAGCCTTCCCTGATGCCCCAAGCAAATTGAGATGTTCCCCCTCCCAATCCCTGTAGTCCCATAAGCACCAGTGACTCCCCTGTCACTGCATTTATCACTCTTGGGGGATCTTGGGGGCCTGAGTCTGATTCCTCTCCATCTCCCCAGAGCCCTGCACACCCCCTGGTTCACAGTTGTAGTCTCTAAATGCTTGCTGATGGAATGAATGGATTTCTTTTCAGCTTTGAAAGTCTATGCTTCTATGTTTATTTACCTTCACGGATACCTAATTTCCCGAACAAATGTAAAAGATACTAGTTTTTTCCTTTCACAAAAAAGATAATAATTACAATCCTTTACATAGATATGGCAATGTACACTTGACAAAACATTTTTACATTCATTACCTGGCACCCTACTACCTTGCTCCAGGGGCCTGTCTACACTCAGATTTCAAATTAATTCAAGGCCAGTTTGACCTATAATGTATAAATAAAATAAATTTAACTTTTGAACTACGGGAATAATCTCCAGGTAATGTGACCTTGCTTTGAGCTGACTACTCTGCACAGGACAATCGCCAAATCCACTGCCTCAGATGGTCTTTTCATGAAGCTCCTAGGTATCACTTCACTCCCAGGAAATGGACTAAAACCTCTGAAACCAGTTGGGCTGCAGGGTCACACTGATCTCAGGGAGTTCACTTTTGGTTTGGTATTTAAGCAATAATACCTGCATGAAGTATGTGATCTTCAAATTCACAGCCTCACAGAGAGAGCTTGCCATTGACTGATTTGTAGGCTGGGGAAAAAAAAAAAGAGAGAGAGAGAGAGAGAGAATGCAAGATTGTCCAACAGAAATAAATCTCAGAGAGTATTTTTGCCAAGCCATCCAAGCATTATACATTTGCTGCTGCATACAGGATCCAGGGGAAGGGAGGAGAGGGAAAGGGGAGAAATAGGCAGGGGAAGAGCTGAGACTGACTTGCAATGTGGGCAAGTCAAAGCTCTTTCTCCCTCCATGCCCTGCTTCTCCCTCCCCTCCAGAAGGCTGCATGTGAGATGCCTGCAGTATCTTTTCTTTCTTGGTTTATTTTCTCTGTGACTTTTTCCATTGTTCCTTCAGCACCTGGTGGGCTACGTACTAAAGAACAAAGAGACCTCAGTGCACTGGGGTGTGGTGCTTGAGGAAAGTGGACACACAACTTTGACTCTAGTAAGTAGGTGTCCCTCATCTGTGTGTCATTTTTTTCTAGGCTCCCCTTTACCACCTGAATCTCCTTCTAGACCCCACTTTAATTTTGAATATGCTACTCTCCCTGCCTGGAATTCTTGTTGATCCAAATTTCATCTACTCTTCAAGGTCTTCCTGGAATTTTCCTCCTTCATAAAGTCTTCCCAGACTAATCCAGCTTTTTGCAACCTCTGCCCTGATCTTGGGCAGCCTTTGTGGTTAGTACCCTATTGGTAGTCATTTGGCTATGGGCCTCCCATTTTCTTCTTTGCACTTCTTTCCTGTGTATATACCAGAACCATATAGGAGATTCAAAAGTTGTTGAAGGAAGGATGAAACTTTCCCAAGAATTTCTGCATTTAAAAATGATTTAGCCTTTAGCAGGCTCTGCAATCTTGGGGAAGCAGTCAACATTTCTGAGCCGTGGTTTTTTTCTTCTATAAAATGGAATAATAATGTCTACCTTATAGAGTGCTTGTGAGGACTGAGTTAGTCTCTACAACTAGCATTGGGGGTCATATCTGACACCTAGTGGCCATCAGTAAATATTGTCAGTAAACCCTGGTTTTCTCCAGAGACGTTGATGAGAGATTGTGCCAGGAATTAATCAAAGGATGATGTTATTAGAATCTGTGGAGTCAGGTTACTTGGGTTCAAAGGAAAAATCCATGACCCTGTGCCGAGAGCAAGTTACTCCACCTCTGTAAACCTGTTTCCTCACCTATAAAGTAAAGATAATCGTGGAACCTACCTCATGAAGATCGCTGTGAGGATTATGCAAAATAACGCATGGAAAGCATTTAGCACAGTGCCTTACACTGAGCAAGCTTTCAGTTCAGCTACTTTTGAGATGGTTGATATTTTGATTTGTATTCTTAACAGTTCCACTGCATTCCACTTGCTCTGATGAGTTAATTGTGGTCTACTCTGCAGATTTAAAGAATCCATACCACATCTTTTGATGAGTTGGACAACTGCAAGGTAGCAAGAAGAGCTCCAGACTTGGATTCCTACATACCCAGGCTTGAGCTCTCCCTTTGGGGCTTAATAATTTTGGGACTTTAATAAAGTGAACCTCTCTGAGCCTCAATTCTGTCATCTGTGAAATGGGATAATGACATTTAAGAACTGTAAAAAAAAAAAACTAGCACCATAATATGTGACAGCATATTTTGAACTGAAAAGTACTTTACAAAGGAAAGATATTATACATCTATTGTGATTACTCTTTTTATAATCAGCCAAGAAACATTTGTACAGCATCTCTTATGTTCCCCACTCATTTTGGTCTGAGGAAATCGCCAACAATTTTTGAATAGAATAATTATGGTGGTTAGTGGGAATGCTTTGATTCTGAGATAGTTGGAACTTGTATTCCAGTTGCAGGCCAAGCCAGATTCATCCCAGAGTGGCAGTTAGAAGGCCAGGGGGCTACTCCTGGCTTGTTTCCCATGTACTTGGTGAAACCACTTCACCTCTCTGAGCCTCAGTTTTTTCTTTTTCTGCAATTGTGCTGTGTGGCTGGGGTCAAGACAATTGATCCTACCCATCTCCATGGGTCAGAGGTCTGCACTGTCCTGCTATTTTGCCAGGTGAGACTTTCACTGGCTCAGGACATGGGTTAGCTAAGCCTACCGTGGGCAGATTTTTAGTTCTCTAAACAAGGAAGGCAGGGAATGACAAACAATGAAATTCTATTTCCTAACACATAAAATTCAATATGTTTTAAGTACCAATCAACTCTTTTTTTCCCCAAACCTCCAACCTGTGGCAACCACTGAACTTTTCAATTAAAAAAAAAATTACCCATCCCCCATCCCCAGTAACCACTAATCTGCTTTCTATCTTTGTGAATTTGCTATTTCTAGTCAACTCTTTAAGTGATATCATACAAGTTTTGTCCTTACGTGTCTTGCTTATTTCACTGAGCATGTTGTCAAGGTCCTTCCATGTTGCAGAATGTCTTATAACTTCATTTTTTTCTTGTGACCAAATAATATTTCATTGTGTATATGTGTCAGATTTTGTTTGTCCACTCATTTCTTGATGGACATTTGGGTTGTTTCCAGCTTTTGTCTATTGTGGATAATGCTGCTATAAACATTGCTGTACAAATATCTGTTTGTGACCCTGTTTTCATTCTCTTTGGGTATATACCTAGAAATGGGATTGCCAGGTCAAATAGTAATTCTATATTTATATTTGAGGAAATGCCATATTGATTTCCACAATGGCTGCACCATTTTACATTCCCACCAACAATGCACTAGAGTTCCAGTTTTTCTGCATCATCTCTAACACTTATTTTTCTTTTTTAAAAAAATCAGCTGCGAATATTCTCGCTGTCCTGATTTTGTGATAATCAGGGTAGGCTAAACATTCGCTATATTAGAAACCATGCATGTGTCTCCAGACCTAGTTTTTCTCTCTAGGTCTGGGTTTTTAGAACGCTGGTGATAAACTAAGCCTGATTTATTATATGACCATCCTGTATGGGAAATGACTATAACTCTAGGTATCTTTGGTCAACCTTAAGAGATATAGCAGGGGGATGGATGTGGTTCAAATGTTTGGGCATCTGTCTCCTATATGGAGGGACCTGGGCTTGATCCCTGGGACCTCCTGGTAAAAATAAAAAAAAGAAAAATATAGAAGGTGCATGGGCAGTCAGGCCCTGTGTGCGGGTATGATGTCAGGCCCTGCAAGTGGGTGAGCCCCCAGGCCCCATTTGTGGGTGTGCCACTAGGGCC
>JAQZBX010025448.1:0-29533 GCA_029593785.1 Cabassous unicinctus
ATAGTGTATGATTCCATTTATATAAAATATAAATATAAATCAATTTATAAAGATAAATTAGGCTAGTGGTTATGTAGGGCTGTGAAGGACTGCTAAGGGGTGTGGAGTTTTTCTTTTTGGAGTAATGTAATAGTTCTAATTTTTTTTGTGGTGATGAATGCACAACATTGTGATTATACTAAAAGCCATTGGTTATACACTTTGGATAGATCGTATGGTATGTGATTATATCTCAACAAAACTGCTTAATACATAATTGTGCAAGAATAGCCAGAAATAGCAACAATGTACAACAGGGGAAGCATAGAGAGATTGAGAGGTGAAGAACTTCTTGTTTGTCTGATCTTTATTATTATTGAAATAATGTAAATGCTCTAATAATGATCGAAGTGATGAATGCACAACTATGTGCTTATACCAAATACCATTGATTGTACACTTTGGATAAATTGTATGCCTTATTAATATGTATCAATAAAATTGATTTAAAATAAAATCCAAAGACTCTGGGCTAGTCCAACGGGTGATATAGTAGGACTCCTTCCTGCATCCTCTTCTCATTTTGGGGAGGGGAGGTGGCGGGGATTCTTGAACTGCCAAAACAGAACTATCTCCTATCTCCCCTCCTCAGAACTTTGCTGGACAATTTTCTCCTCTCCTGTTCTCTATTCTCCTTTACCTTTTGTAGTGGGGGGCAGGGAAACTTATAATCTCCCTGTCAGCTGCTTTGACATCTGCCATAGTTTGGCAGGAGCTAATCTAATGGCAAGAAACTGACTCAGATTCTTTCTGGGATGAGGCACTTAGGGGACATGGAAGCGAGAGGAAATGTATGTGCAAATCCAGCAGGGTGGGCAACAGTGGCCCACAGGCCTCCCAGACAGACCACTGCACCCTGCAAGCACTGAGCATTGCCTGATGCTCAAGTGGTGGGGAGGGGTCACCCCCCCTTCAGCATCCCAAAAGAGCAGGTGCATCTCCAGCCAACACCACTGCTGCTCTCCAGGCCTCCTCCCTGGCACTTATGAAAATCTCTCTTCTAGACATGACTGCCAAAAAGAAAGGCAAAGTGAGAAGAGGGATAGAGGGACAGAGAGATTCCTGGCACATCTCATCCATTTAAAATTCAGCTGACAAGTTCTTGATGCTGCTGCCCTTTACAGTCAAAATGGTAGAATAGAAAGATCACCCACCCAAAGTGTCCTGAAAGTGGCTCTCTCAGTTTCCTCTCAGGTAGCCTGGGATTGACAGAAAAGAGGAGCATGTGGGGGAGGTCCAGGGACTCAGCTCCAGCCATTAGTATCACCAGAAAGGGCAGAGACCAAGCTTTCTTAAGCCACACCTGTGTTCTCAACAGTTCTCACTCAAGGATGAGCAGAACTGCCCTCATAGAGGGTGTAGCAGTTTGGCAGTTTGATATAGCTATGAATTCCAAAAATAGATATTGGATTATGCTTGTAAACTGGTCTGTTCATCTGGGCATGATTAAGGTATGATTAGGGCTTTGATTGGGCCACATCAGTAGGGTGTTGAGCCCCACCACTTGGTGGGTGGCAAATCAAAGATAAAAGACATGGCAAAGGACAGAGTTAGAGTTTTTGATGTTGGTGTTCTGATGCTGAGTTTTAATGCTGGAGCCCAGGGAAGTAAGCACATAGAGGAGCTTGGTCATGAGGAAGGTGAGAAGGCCCCAGGAAAAGAGACGAGGCATTCACCTGATAGTTCACAGCTGGCCTTGTGGAGAGAGGCAAAGCCTAGAGAGCTTCATAGTCTATAGATGACCTTCTGGAGGAAACAGAGGAGCTGGGCCCAGAGAGAAATGGAGCCCCAGGAAGAGAGAAACCCAAGAAGCCTGAACCCTGGCAAACATTGGCAGCTGTCTTGCTCCAACACATGGCAACAGACTTTGGTGAGAAAAGAAACTTATGCTTTATGGCCTGGTAACTAAGATTCTACCCCAAATAAATACCCTTTATAAAGATCAACAGATTTCTGGTATTTTGCATTAGCACCCCTTTGGCTGACTAATACAGAAGGATTTAAAAATGTGTATGAATGGTTAGGGGTTGTCACATGACTCCAGAGCATCACCTGCCATTTACTAGGCAGGGCCCCAGCAATGTTAAATGTTCTGCAGAATGAGGGGCATTTCCCTTCAAAATGCCACAAGCTCCTTGTGAGAAACACAGAAAGGCTTGCCTTTGCTGTCCCTGCCCCCCACACCAGGCCACTGTTTCTCAAACATGGGGACTCCTGGACTCCTATATAAATAACCAAAGACCTCCACAAAACTCAGTTTGAGAAACGCCACATCAAAAGTTAAGTATTGCCCATGGAAATTGCTTGGTGCTAATGTAACTGTGAATATAAATGCAATAGCAGTCACAAAAGTTACATGGCCACACTTGGT
The DNA here is from genome assembly GCA_029593785.1 of Cabassous unicinctus. Taxonomy (NCBI): domain Eukaryota; kingdom Metazoa; phylum Chordata; class Mammalia; order Cingulata; family Chlamyphoridae; genus Cabassous; species Cabassous unicinctus. Next base: position 2,411 of record JAQZBX010025448.1, read on the forward strand.
TTATGATCCAGAATGGTCATTTATTAATCTGTTTTATTTTGAGAATGAAATCGAATTTTAAATGTTTTAAAGAACTTTCACACCCCAAGAATGAGCCTGTGGACCCTCTCAGTGTAATCCATGGGTACAGATGACATAATCTTTGCTTATAAAAGTGTTCTAGCTGCCACAAGTCCACCACAGCTGCAGAGCAGCAACTCAAATGCAAATCCTTGAACCCAAGGCCCACAGAATCAGAAACTCTAGGGGTGGGACCCAGCAATCTGTTTTAACTAGCCCTCCAGGTGATTCTGATGCCTATTAAAGCTTGAGAACCACTGAGCTATATACAACATAATTTGAAATTCAGACATATTAAATAACAAATGTTCCTGATTGTGACACACCTGTTTGTTGCAGGTAAAGGCATAGAGAGTGAGATGTAATAAAGAAATAAAGCCCTTTGCTCCCCAGGCAGTTCACTCAGCCTGCCTGGTGGACATCACAATCTTAGAATTTTGGGGGCATCACTGGTTCCCCTAGTCTACCACTGAGGAAAGGGCAATTCTCTCTGCTCCTGGCCAGGCCTCAAAGCTCAATCAGAGCTCCCAGTAATGCAGGTGATCTAAAGGTGAAAGTAAATAGGGTGTTTGACAGGAGGAGCAGGAGAAAGCAGGAGAAAGCAGGAGAAAGCAGGACAACAATGACAGCACTTATGCCAGGAGCTCCCAGGAGCTCCTTCCCATTTAATCCTACAGCTTCCCTGGGATGAAGGTGGTATTACCCCATTAGCAGATGCAGAAACTGAGCCCTTAGGGAGGTTAAATGACTTGCCCAAAGTCATTCAGCAATTTAGTGGGAAAAATGAGATTTGGACCCAGGTCAGTGAGACTCAGAAGATCATGGTCTGTCTCCTAAATTCTACTGAGCCACTATCAGTGCTGTCCCAAAGAACTTTCTGAGATGATGGAAAGACCCTTTTTCACTAGGCTATTGGAACACCTGAAATGCTGGGCAACTAAAGAACTGAATTTTTAAATTTAACTGACTGTAATTTAAATAGCCACATGTGGCTAGTGGCTACTGTATTAGACAGTGGAGAATCATAAAGCTTTGTATAAAGTTGACTTAAGAGTAGAAATTTGCCCTAAAATAATCCTCAGGGAGGAAAAATTAATAACACAAGAGTTGGTACAACTAGCAATTTATCACATTATTCATTAATCTTTTTTTAATGGAGATGCTGACAGATTATTAACAGTGTCTGAGATAAGGAAATACAATTAATCCATGGACTTGGTTATTCAGATTTAAAGAGGCCTGCCTTCTCTGAATGTTGGCAGCCGGCAGAAGCCAGGGGTGGTAGCTGTGAGGCACCCTATGCCACTTGCAAATGGACTGAATGAGGTCAGCGAAGGCAAATGGAACCATTTTAACAGCTAATTTTTTCTTCACTTGACAGACTTTAGAGACATTGTCTTCTTCCTTCTAATCACTTTTCTTCTAAATGTTAAGAGGATATAACCAAATGTTTACACCATTAAGTCTGACCCATAGCAATGAACTTAACAGGGATGACAGTGCCCCAGCCATTACTCAGTGCTGGGCAGAGCAGGCTTCTGAGATGGCAGTACAGGGTGACAAACCCATTCACATGGGAAGGAAAGGTAATGAGGCATGTTACCTGGTCAGTGTATTTGGCATCTGTCACTTGGCCAGTCAGTGCCCACTTGGATGAGAATCCTAACCTAAGGAGCTGTTTAGCAGATCCCAGAACAGGTGAAGAACTCCCAATCCTGAGCCAGTGGGAAAGTGGTAGACACTCAGATAATGAAAATGGGGAATGGTGGGGCTGAAATAAGGCCCCAAGCACACAAGAGGGCTGGGAGAAATTCTGAAATTTGGTATTAGGGCTCATGCAGAGCAGTGCAACATAAAATGGTGGAGGAATTAATAGCGGGAGGAGAAAGAAAAAAGGCAAACAAAACAAGAACAGGTTTTATTTCTAGAACAATACAAGTCACAAGGTGCAGTTGCATACACAGAGCTACTTTTGAAGACAGGGCCTGTCATATGCTTTATTGGTCTCCACTGAAGAGGCCAGCACATTTTGGGAACAGAGTAGACCCTTAAGTTACTAATCAGTTTGAAGCCATGTATTATATGGTGAGTTCTATCAGCTGGTGCTTTCATGTGCATATAAGTCACTTGTACTTCTTAAAATGTGTTAAAACTTGACTATTTCAATATGTCTGGTGTGGAGCCTGAGATTCTCAATTTCTAACAAGTGCCCAGGGGAGACCAGTTCGCTTGTCCTTGGACCACACTTTGAGTGACAAGGCTTTATGTTCTCTAATGGCCACAGATTAGCTCAGTTGCTTGAGAACCACACCAGGGAAGTCAAGGACATTGGTTTGATCTCTACAAAACAATTGGGGTCACTCTATTCTATGGCTACAGATTGAACCCTTAGCTCCAGCCTGTTATCTTGGGTCTTTGTTAAAATATACACACACATGCACACACACACGGGACCACTGACTACACAATAGAAGGGATTGTCTCGCCCATCTGGAAGCCAGCACATGAAAGCAGGGCAGCCCATCCCTGAGCAATAGGCACGCTCTTTGGTAGCCCTGACACAGTGCCCCACCACCCACCACACCCCCGACACTTTGTAAGCCCTATTCTCTGGACGTTGGTTTTAGAATTACTTTTAGACAAATCCACTTCGAAGAGGATTGCAAACAAGTCATCTCCCAGGCTAACCGGATGATGCAAAGTGACTGCCTGGTGACCTGTCTTGAGGAGGATTTTGAAACCAGTCATCATAGAGGGTGGCTGGCGGCAATCGCAGGGTGACTCCCACAGCGCACCTCGCCCCGCCGCAGAGTGCACTCAGCGTGAAGTTCCCTGACGAAGTCCCCAGTGTGCTGTAGCATCCTTAACACTGCTCGGGCCAAAGGCTCAGGCCCTCTCAGCTCTCCTGACTCCAGGAGAGCTTCTATTGGGAAGGGGCACCGAGGGCCTTCTTAGGGATGGCCTTTCTTCCACCAGGAGGCTGGTTGCCCCACAAAAGAAAGTACAACCAAAAACTCTCACGCTGACTGAGCACCACAGACTCTACATATCTTGAGAAAACTAACAATTTTTAAAGACTCAGAAGACCTAGGTTTTAATCCCATCTCTGCCACTTAGAGAAGACACTTTACTTCAGTTTATCCATACAATGAAGGAGTTTAGGTAGCCTCAAATTCTCTTTGAACTCTTGTATTGTATAGGTCTACAATCCAAAAGAAAATTTCAACAATTGCTGAAAATCCACAAATCCACAGCTGAAATATTTCCCTTTCATGTCAAACTAGATTTTTAGAAAGGCATTTTGGTCCTTAAATAGTGAATTAAAGTTGTTTTTTTACCTTAAATTCTCTGGTAAATTTAGTCCATGTGAGAAAATTCTGTTGGCAAAGAGTTGCCTCTTTCTGCTTGATAGAGAAGGAGGAAGGGTCCTAATTCTTTCTGAAAAACTTTCTCCTTGAACTAAGACCTCCCTTTGTAAGCATAACACAGTGATCCTCAAAGTGTGATTCTGACCAGCTGTGTGAAAATTACCCGCGTGAATCACCAGATGGGAGTGGTTGATGGAGTAAAAGAATCTCATCTTTAACAAGAGGATGCCCCACTCACCCCCCACCCAGGTGATTCTCATACACACAACAGTTTGAGAACCACTCACCTAAGATTTCTTCTCCCTCTTAGTGATTTACCTGGTATGACAAGCTTCACACACAGCATGTTCCTGCACAGCAGAACTTGGAATTAATTTAATTAGGTGCATCTGGTATTGACATCACTGGCCTATCCTCTCTAAGGTATTTGCTCTCTGATGGAGTAAAAAAATAAGCTCCTTAATTAAGAGAACCTATTTTCATTGGTTTCACATCATGCATTTTAATGAGATGGTTTTCGGTCTCCAGGTTTCTGTCAACAGGTTGATGGTTGTGGTATTTCGTGGATCATTCCAACTGCCTTCTAGATTAAAAAATGGAAATGGGCCCAAGGGAGATGTGACTATGGGTGAACAATCAAAGAGATGCAACATGAGAATGACATGACCTGCCATTGCTGGCTTTGAAGACAGAGAAAGGGGGCCACGAGTCAAGTGATGTGGGTGGCCTCTAGAAGCTACACAGCCAGCAAGGAAATGGGAATCTCAGCCCTACCACAGCAGGATGGGAATTCTGCCAATAACCTGAGTGAGCAAAGAAATGGATCCTCCCCTAGAGCCTCCAGAAAGGAACAAAGCCCTGCTGGCATCTTGACTTTAGCCCCATGAGATCTGTGTCAGATGTCTGACCTACAGAACTGTAAGATAATAAATTTTTGCTGTTTTAAGCCACTAAGTTTGTGGTACTTTGTTAAAGCAGTAATTGAAAACTAACACAGAAGTCTAGCTAAAGACAAATCCCATATGACTAGAAATTTTTAAATATAACATTAAATAACTCTTAGGTTAAAGATGTCAACATCTATTAGTGTTGACAAATTATCCCAAAACTTAGTGGCAAAAAAGAAAAACACTTATTCTCTCACTGTTTCAGTGGCCCAGGAATCCAGGTGCAGCTGAGCTGCAAGTTTTGGCTCAGGGTCTCTGACAAGTCTGCAGTCATCTCAAGGCTCACCTGGAGAAGGATCTTTTTCCAGCTCACTCATGTGGTTGTCGACAGGATTCAATTCCTCACAGGCTGTTGGTTGGAGCATGCCCTCAGTTCCTTGCAGGCGTGTGGACCTCTTCACACACTGCTTGCTTCATCAGAGCCAGCAAGCATGGAGAGGGCAAAGGAGGACGCGGTAGCACTAGGAAGTCAGTTTTTGTAACCTGATCTCAGAAGCAGCATCCCATCACCTTTGCCAGGTTCTATATTCTAGAAGCAAGTCTCTAGGTCCAGCCCATTCTCAAAGGGAGAGGATTCCACAAGGGCATGAGTACCAGGAGGCAGGGATGATTGGAGCCATTTCAGAAGCCACCTACTAAAAGGGGAAATTATAAAATTATTAGGATTGAATGATACATGGTGATATTTGTGTGATGCAGTTAAATACTAAGAGGGAAATTTAAAGCTTTGAATACAATTAGAAACAAGAAAGATGGAAAATAAATGAACTGCATCAATTTAAGAAGATAGAAGATTAGAGACAGTTTAAAAGAAGAAAAATAATAATGGCAAAGCAGAAGTCAATGAAATACAGAAGTAATAACTAATAGGGAGCAGATGTGGCTCAAGCAGTTGAGCTCCTGCCTCCCACATGGGAGGTCCCAGGTTTGGTTCTCAGTGCCTCCTAAAGAAAACAAGCAGAAAATGAGCAAAAACAAACAAGCAAACAGACGAGGGAGCCAACAACAACAACAAAAAATAACTAATAGAAATGATTTTTCAAAATTAAAGGATGATCTTTTAAATGATTTATTTAAAAAATCTTCTGCCAATAACAATTTTAAAAAGGAGAAATTCAAGTAAAGAAAATAGTGAATAAGAAAGGAAAATCACTAAGTATAGTGGATTTTTAAATATACAAAAATTTGAAATTCACATCAATAAATGTGAAAGTTTAGGTGACATACAGTTCTAGAAAAAAATATAAAGTGACAAAACTGAAACAAGAATAGAAAAGTTGAATAGACCAATGACCATCCAAGGCATTTTAATGGTAATCAAAACTTTCCTTGAGTTCTATCAAACTTCAAGAGATAACCCCTATTTTATGCAAGTTTTTCCAAAAAATAGATAGAGGGAAAGCAGCCCTTCTCATTTTATTCAGCCAGTGGATGGGACCAGCAAGAAGGGAAAAATATACAATTCCATAAACAGACACAGATGCAAAAATCTTAAAATAAAAATATTAGCCAACAAAATTCAATGGAGTATTTAAAAAGGAACACATCATGACCAGAAGGGGTTTAAAAAAAAAAAAAAAAACACTTTATCAAAGAATGAGGCAGACACTTGTGGTGACTCATCGAACCAAGCATCATTTGAGCCATTCATGAGAACATGGATGTGATGTCTGGAGCAACATCTTGGAACATGAGGACGAGGGGCACATTCTAGGGCTGGTGGACTAGCCTGGGTCTAGAGGACTGCAGAATCGTCATACCAGACCTGAACTTCCTACATCTCAACTTTTCAATGAAAGAAAGATAAACTATCTTCTTGGGGGGGGGAAAGTAGAAATGTATAGTGTCAGCATTGCACTAAACATTTTACTAATTTAAGTGTTTTAACTGAGTTACTAGATTTCCATGCTGGAAAAAATGTAAAAATGTTTTTAAAAAGATACAGATGGAGGGGGAGGGGAAAGGACACCCTCTATAACAGCACATCACAATTTCCTGACTGTCTGACTAGACCAGGAGCTCCTAAAGTCAGTGGACTAGACTGTCTGCAAAAACTAGCCAAACTTATTCCCCTGCCTGTTTTCAAGTCTCTTAGCAATGACAGCCAAGAGGTGGAGTTTTCCCATCCCTGGAATCTGGGCTGGCCTTGTGACTCACTTTGGCCAATAGAATGGCTCAAGCAACGTCGTGTCAATTCTGAGCCTAGTCTCCCAGAGGCCTTGCATGCTTCCTCCCCTTTTCTTGGAATCCACATTGCTGCCACATGAACAAGTCCAGGCTAGTCTGCTGGGGGAAGGAAGAGCAGGTGGAGCAGAGAGAAGCCATCCCTACTGAAAATCTCCTAGACCAGCCAGCTCTGCCTGAGCCAGCAGCTGACCAGAAGAACTGACACAGTTGTTGACCCAGAGCATTGTAAGTTAAATAAATAGCATTTGTTTTAAGCCACTAAGTTTTGAGGTATCTGTTATGTAGCGAGAACTAACTGGTACAGGCAGAGGTTGATTTTATTTCTCTTCGTATCTCCAACACCCAGCACAGTGCTTGGCCCAAAGTGGCACTCACTAAAATGTTGAGTAAGTGAGTGAAGGAATGAGCAAAGTAATGTGACTGGTCAACATTTTAGCCCTTAAGTTCTCTGCTGTTCAGTGTATCCTGGGATAAGACATCATTCTTCCTTGAGCTGTAAAAATTGTAACTTTTCAGAGCTCTGCCTTTTTGATGGCAGCAATATCTGTAATATTAAATGGCAGATGGGAGGTTGGGTACCTCCTGCTTTGACGTCTGAGGCATGTGCCTATAATTCTGTAAAGGTCCCAAACCATTAAGTAATTATCTTTTAAAACTGTATTCTCTGGAAATCTACTTGTTTAACCTAGCTACAGAACAGCCCTGAAATGCAGATTTCCCACATCACAGAAATGAGTCCCTGTTTTTTATCCCCTTCTGCAGAAGTATTGGCTACATCTACTCAGGGAAATAATTGGGGCTGTGAGAAATAGAGTGGGTTATCTGAGTGCACTTGCATGCCATCCGCAGACTCTGACAGTCATCAACCTGCTGTTCATAATAGAGCTAAGTCCACACATACCTGGTAGAAATTCAGGACTCCAGCTAGCACCCAGGCAGGTGGTATGTGAGCATCAAGATCCATGAAGAGGGGAGCGGATGTGGTTCAAGCAGATGAGCACCTGCTTCCCACAGGTTCAGTCCCCAGTGCCTCCTAAAAACTAAAACAACAAGCAAGCAAGCAAAAAAAAACCAGCTTAGGGGAGCCAATGTGGCTCAGTGGTTGAGCACCGGCTTCCGCCATATGAGGTCCAGGGTTCAATCCCCAGCCCCAGTACCTTAAAAAAAAAAAAAAAAAAAGATCCATGAAGAAACCCCAAACCAATATTAAAGAATGAAATATATGGCATCAAGATATATCTTCACTGTATATTTGCTACCCTACCTAATGTTCATGAACTGGTAGAGTACAAGGATGGAATTCAAGTAATACAACTTGATTTGACAACAGATATATACTACTCTTTGCTGTGTTATGATTCAAGTTAATTCTTCTACCACTTGTCTCTGTTTGTATTATTTGTGAAATCTTCATTCACATTAGGCCTTCACCTGGATGGAACCCATCATGTGTGTGTTGCATGTTACTAGGTTTCTTTTCTCATTGGCCTGTCACAAAATGTATGACTCAAAAATAAATAAATAAAATCCACAAAGGAAGACACAGAAAAGCCAAATAATCTGGATTGCCTTAGAAAAGCTTAATAATGCATAACTCAGGACCTCTTGAGCCTGCCCAGGAGGGAAAGAGCATGGGGGAAGGGAAGGTCATGAGGCATGTGACACATGGTCATTTACATATGGGTCGCTGGATCCTAAGGTAGCTTCTTTTAATTTTTAATTTTTTATTTTTTATTTTTTATTGTGGGTGAAAATCAAATTTTTCACAATACATACCAATATTTGTAAAATGATATATAAATATATATTCATCTAAGGTAGCTTCTAGTGGGAGAAAAGTCTGGAAGAAAAACTGGGAAACTGAGTCCCATCTTGTAATAGCATGTGCTTTGAAAACAGATCAGGGCTCAAATCTGACACTTAACCTAGCAATCCCACTTCTAGGAATCTAGTCTACAAGTATACAAAGAAGGATATTCAAAGATGTTCATTGCAGCATTGTTTGCAACAACAAAATCCAGAAACAATCTAAGTGTCCACCAGTAGGGGATGTGGTTCAATAAAATATGGTACATTTATTCGATGGACTGTTTTTGTAGTAAAAGGAATGGAATATCTCTGGTTGTGCTGCTATGAAGAGCTCTTAGCTATATTGTTAAGTGAAAAGAACAAAGTGCAGGATAGTGTATCCATTTGTGTATATACATGAAAAAATCATATAAAGATACACAAGAAACTCTTAATGGTATTTATATGTGGAGCGTAGGACTACATTAGAATGTGTTTTGCTACCTTGGAGATAAGATTGTTCCTCACATTCCCTCTAAATTTTTTCATCTGCATATGCTATTTTCATAATTAAAAATAAAATCCTACCTCAGCTGCTTACCAGATAGGGTAGATTGCAAAACTGGCCACAATTCTCTACCCCTCCATGAATGCACACCCATTTGCAATATAACTTTGCTCTTCCTCCCAGCAAGAGGTAGAGCCCACTCCATCATCCCTTGAATCTGACTTGGCCTCATGACTTGCTTTGGCCAATAAATGGCAGTGGAGGTGATGTTGGGCCAGGTCCAAGCCTAGGCATCAAAAGGCCTTCACCCTTCCAGTCTTCCTCTGGGAATCCTGCCAGGCTGCCATGTGAACAAGCCCAGCCCAGTCTGCTGGAGAATGAAAGAGATCATGTGGCCCAAATGTGCCCCACTCCCATTGCCCCAGCTGACCACCAGATACTCCCTAGAATTGTGCCAAATAAATAGCTGTTGTTTTAAGCCACTTATTTTGGGGGTGGTTTGTTACACAGCAGAAGCTAATGGGTATTCCAGCTATATGTCCTTGTGAAAGATGGGAATAACTACACCAACTATGTAAGTTTGTTGTGAAAGTTTAAGTGAAATAACATGTACAAACGCATGCAAATATTAGGTTCCTTTCCCTCTTTCCCGTGCCCAAAATCTTAAGATAAATCTTGAAGGATGAATGCAGATGGAAGATGTCACCCTGTCTGTGCCTGGCTGCAAAGTTGAGGAATTTATTCAGTGGCACAGGCCTGGGACTGGAAGAGCCTAAATCAAGGATGTGTGTGTGGACTTGAAATACTGAATGAGGTCTTCCCAGACATGACAGAAAGATCTCTGTGGGCCCAGTGAGAGGGCATGCAAATATATATACTGGGGTTACCTTCTGACAGACTCAGAGATGCAGAGAAAGTGCTGGGACCTTTCTGAGCAGGGCCACTCAGGGGTGGTATGTGAGCTCAAGACAAAGAAGATCCCTAACAGAACTCTTGGCTTCAGCAGAATTCTTCACAGCTGTGGCAGCTACCACAGCCCCTTGCCTGTCACAAGACTGCAGTGCAGAGCACTTAGAGGGTCCCATTCCTGGTTGCAAAATGATGTCACCCCCCCTCCCCCGCAGGCTGCCAACTTCATGGGGTTTCATGTAGCGCCCACAGCAGATCCAGCCTCCAGGCTTTCAGGCCAAGCCAAGTAGTGGGTTCTGAGCTTCCCTGTTCCCATGGATTACTCAAGAGAAGGAGTTCTCTCCCTGAGGGGGGCCTTGGGCAGCAGCTCCATGGGGTCCTGGAACAACAGAGCCAGTTGAGCAAGGCGAAGCAAAGGAAAGGAAGCCTGCCTGGGCCTGAGCAGTCTTTCTACCAGAGTGAAGCCGGAGGGAGGGCAGTAGAGAGTTGTCCAGTGCTTCTGTGGAGACAAGACCTTGGCAGCTCATCATTCACCCATTTAGGGTACTCAGGGAATCCTGAGCCTGATAGGGCACTGACCTGCTCACTTATCAGAGGGGAATTGGTGGGGCCTGCTAGGGAATGCTGGGCCCTATCTGTTCTTTGGGCTCTGTATCAGGAACTCATCCTATAGGGCAGGCCAGGTGAAAACGCAGAGGGAGATGTATGGGAAGGGTGTCCTGGCAAAAGGAATAGTATGGGGAAGGGCACAAGACACAGGAGGGCCTGGACTGAGTACAAACTGCTCAGTGTAGCTAGAGCTCACCAGCAGGTGGGCGATGGCCTTGGCAGGTGATGGGACACTAAGGGGGTGGAGTGAGGCCAGACTGTCCTAAAGAACTTGAATTTCACCTTGAAGGCAATATGATCTCTTTACTTTCCAATGGGGAGGACACAGAGCCTAGCACATAGTTGGAGCTCAGTAATTTTTGGTTGGGAGAATTAAAGAAGGAATGAATCTGGGTCCCAGCAAGCCTTCAATTTCAGTCATCTCTTTAATTTGGGGGATTCTCACTTAATTTTTAATTATAATAATTAAAGCAGCTACCATTCATTGAGCGTTTATTATAAATACTGTCTCACCAGCTCTCAAATTTGACTAAACAATGGCATTACCTAGGGAGATTTTAAAAGAATTGATGGCTGGCTCCCACCTCCAGAAATTCTGACCTAACTGATCTGGGTGCTGCCTGGTAACAGGATTTTTGACACTCTTCCCACAGTTCTAAATTTGAGACCCACTGCCTGTCTCATCTAATCCCCATGAGTGCAAATGAGGGAAGGGAGTCTTAGAGGGATTAAATAACTTGTCCAAGATCACACAGTTTGAAAAGTAGCAAACTCAGCACACAAAGGTGGTGTTGACTTCCCAGAAATAAAGGAAAATCCCTGGAAACGCTCATGGTCATCTTTCTTTTCTCTGGCTGTCCTCAATGCTTAGAACAAAAGACTTTTTTAAATGAATCTTGGAATGTTAGGTGGTCTGTGTGTGAGAGATGGAGGGGCTGTTTAGAGTCAAAGTGCCATCTATCAATTTTCAGGCTTGCTCAAAGACATACAGAGTCAATACAGGGGGAGAGGGACTGTGCAGCTGGGTCTTCCCAGGGCTAGAGGTGCTAGGATAGGGCACCTCTGGACCAGGAAAAGAGGAAAATCAGGATAAGGAGGAAGATAGTGGTGCTTCAGCTGAGAAAGAGTAGAAGAGTGAATGCTGACAAACTCCTCTCATTCTCCTGCCAGTACCAGCAGCTGGCTGCTTTTTGAATAATTCTTTGTCTTCTGCAGAAGGACAAAGAACATTCTACATAGAGATGCTTCTGTTAGCAGCTGCAGTGGTGGTTTCAAAGGCAGGGAGGAGGGGAAATAGGAAAGACAAAATTGTCATGATGTTTTTTCTCAAATTGGCTGAGCTAATGTGGTAAGGAAAGGAAATGTATTACTAAATAAAGTAGTAGATGGCGCTCTCTACAGAGGGAGAGAGCATTAAACTGTGTGCCCCAATCACCAGAGCAGATGCAACCTCCATGAGGACAATAGAGGGTAGGTGTGGGGCAGCTGCCTAGGATTCAACTCCAGGTAACAATTTTTCTTACAGATTATCCTGCATTCATTAGGCCTCCTTTGGTTTTAAGAAACAGAAACTAGCTCAATCTAGAGTCAGCAAAAATATATTAAAATGGGACAGGAGTATCTCATTGCACAGGACCCAAAAGAAATAATGGAACTGGGCTTCAGGAAGGTACTGGGAAGTTGCCAAGCCCCTCCCTCCATTTCTACCCTTGCTCCTGTTTTCTCTCTCTACAAATCCCACGCGAGCCCTCCACTTCTGCAGTCCACGGGCACACACAGCATGCTACCACATGCCCTGGCCATCTCCCTCAGTCTGAGTTCCTGGGGAAGAGTTGCTGATTGGCCAGACTTTGATCAGGGCAAATTCCTGGTCCAGTCAGCTGGGAGCAAGAACAGACGGTAAAATGGTTGCTGAGGTTGAGGGTTGATGCATGTGAGGGAAACAGTTAGAGAGAGGAGTTGCTTTAAGATGCAAAAGACACTCCAAAAAGTGCTCAGAACAGTTGTCAAAATAGTGCCAGACCTTCACGTCTCCAAATGTGCCACCCATGCCTCCACTGTGCCCTACCCTCCAGTGTGCAGAGATGAGGAGGGGCTTCCCTGTCAATCAACACACCTTGAAGTCACTTTTCTGCAAATCCAAAGTGAGCAAGGAGAGTTTCCCAGCTTGGCAATCAGAGCAGAATCACCTGGCTGTATTGGAGTTGGCGCTAACCAAGCAAGTTGAGGCTCTTTAAAATAGGACAACAGCCTTGCATTGCTGTCCCTCTAGGGAAAGAGGGAAGGAGGGCCATGTCCACACATGGGGGAGGTTGTGTAGTGAGAGGACAGGAGGACAAGAAGCCAATGGCAGGCAGGGATGGAAAGTCCAACTGGGCAGGGTTTCAGGCAGGAGCAGAACATACACCACCTTCCAGGTGTGCTTGGTAACGTAACCCATTTATCATGGCATCTCCACTCACTTGGGGTTTAACTATGATGTGCTTTCCGCCCCCCGCCCCCAAGAACTTCTACACTCTGGTGAACACTCCCACCTTCCCACCAGGTAGGGGCTTCTTGATATCATTTTGGCCCTGCTCCATGACTTTTCAGTCACGTTTAGTTATTAAAACAATCTTATTTGGGTATTTAATGACTCGGTCCTGTTCATTTTAAACCTTCAGTCCCATGTCCCTAGACTCTCCTTTCCTCACCTCAGAGCAGTTACACAAACCCTGGCTCTCGTCTTGAGGGGCAGGGGCCTGCCCTTTGCACACTCGCCCCTTGCTTGTTTTCTTCTGTGCTGCGGAGGGGAGGCAGAGGTTTGCTTACAGGGTGCCCCTCCCAGCAGGGAGACCTCTTGCTGTTGGTTTCCTCTGCTCCTGTGCCCTGACTGGTCAGGTCCCTCTGCCCCAGCCCTGGCTCTCTCCTAAAGCAGGCAGGGCCCTGTAGGCGCTGCCCTCCCTGCACGGTCTCCTCCCCCAGCGCAGGACTACTGAGGGTCCCACAGCACTGACGTCCTCCCCTCACCAGACGGGAGCGCAGGCTCCCTCAGAGCCGCCCCCTCCCACCTTCCACATCTCTCTCCTGCCCTTTCCTCCGTGCTCTCAGTACCGGCAGCCACAAGGTTCATCCAGGGTTCCACCAACTTCCAGCCGAGAGTCAGTCGGGAGGCCCTGGCTCCACACGGCGCGGGAAGGGGTCCTTGCTGCCCGTTCACCGGAGCAATACTTCCCAAAGGGGACCGCCCTCCCCTGCTCCGACCTTGTATCCACCTGGAGGAAGGTGGGGGCCCACTTCTAAATGCAATTCATTTGTAGATACCAGGCCTGAAACTGTTTTAAGGTACAATCCTTAGTACATGTTCCATAGCCTTTTAATGCTTGGACCTTGTAGCATGAGGAAGGAGCAAATACAAAGAATTCACAAGATTATGTTTCTTCACTCTGTTTTTTGTGATCTAATAATTATTACTCGTTAAATAATAGTTATTTCCACTTAGGAAAATACAAGGGCTTAGAGGTATTATAGGGCAGCATCAGATACATGGCTGGATGAAATGTGAAGTTGCATAAAAAATAGGGATGCCTGCCCAAGATACAGCCCTTGTGCTCAAAGAACTGACAGTTTAGTAGAGGAAGCACTCAAAAAAGAAAATAGATTGTGTCATGAAATTTTGATGTGAATTACTTAGAAAGAGGTGCTCTAGCACATTGCTTCTTACACCATACTGTGCACATGCATCACCTGGGGATCCTGTGAAAAAGCAGATTCTCACTCACTAGGTCCATTGTGGGGCCTGAGATTCTGCTTTTCTAACAAGCTCCCAAGTGATCCTGAAGCCGCTGATTATTGAAGCCGCTGATTATTACTCTGAGTAGAAGTCAGCAGACTTTTTTTAAAGGACCAGATAATAAATACTTTTGCATTTGTGGACCATAAACAAATACCCAACTCTGCCTTTGTAGCAGGAAAGCATCCATATACAGCACCTAAACGAATAGGAATGTCTGTGTTCCAGTAAAACTTTACCAAAAGCAGCAGCAATTTGCCTGTGTGGTTTTCTCTCCCCTGCTCTAGAATCACCTGGGGAACTTGAGAAATCCCAATGCCCAAGTTACTCCTTGACCAATAAGTCATAATTGAGTTGGGGACAAGCATCACTATTTTTGTTTACTTATTTATTTATTTTTATAAGGTACCGGGGATTGAACCTGGGACCTGGTGTATGGGAAGCAGGCGCTCAACTACTGAACTACTTCTGCTCCCCACTATTTTCTTTTAAAACTTCCCATATGTTTCTAATATGCAGCCAGGATTGAGACCTATTGGGCTAGAGTAAGAATAAAAGCTCAAATTTATTGAGGACTTGCTGTGCTGAGCCTTATTCTAGGTATAACTTGTATAAAGTTCACAACTTGATGAGGTGAGTATAATTCTCTGCATTTCACAGATGTGGAAATTGAGGCACATGGAGGCTTAAGTAGTCCAAGAAGACTTCCTGGGACCTGGTGTGGATTTTGAAGGCTGTGGGTACTGGAGAGACACTGGGAGAGCCTTAAAGAGTGGTAGGGAGAGCATGGCAGGACACAGATGAGGAGGGCACACCCCTTTCTCTATGTAGTGTGGCCAGAGGAAATATTTGCCAGCATATGACCAGGTGATGAAGAGAATCTGGGGACACCGAGCTATCTATAGGGATGACTTCACTCCTGAGGAGGGAGGCGGCTTCCACATGAGCCCCCGTGTGGCAACCATGTGGCAACTGAGAACAAAAAGTGAAGAAGTTGTGCTATTTTTAACTAAAGCTGCAATGGAAGATTTTAGGTCGGTAGAACACTGTCACTAAGACCAGAGTTTGGTTCAGATGGCAAAGCTGACACCCTCTCCTGTGGTGAACAATTCTGGGGAATTTTTCAGGTCAGTTAGGGCTAAAGACTTTGAATATTATGGACAGTTTACATAGAGCAATTCTTAGTCCCTTTCATGACCTTGAACCCTGTCCACTAGCTTTGACCACTAAAAAAGGCTAGAAACAATGACCAACCTAGTAGCAATGAGTATTCCTAGAACCCAGATTATGGTCTTGAAATATAATTTCTCACTAAAACCAACAAACAAGCAAAGAAACAGGAATGATAATTGAGTCCAGATCTGGGCAGGAAATGTGCAAAGTGAGTCTGGAGCCTGTTGTCTTACAAGATAGCAGAAAAGCTACAAAAGATCACTAGGGTCGTGTCAGAGAGATTCAAAAGCCAATGTGAAGAGACTCCCACGGGCCAAAGATGGGCAGTTTGTGTTTCAATAATGGTGACATAGGTTTGAAACTCTTAAGAACTAAAATCCAGAAAACTACTCACTCTCTCTCTAAACCTTAGTTTTTTGCCTCTATAAAAGGGGATGATCCTACCAGCCTCAAAAGGCTCTGGTTGAGGGAGTGGATGTGGCTCAAGTGGCTGAGCGCCTGCCTGCAACATGGAAGGTCCCAGGTTCAGTTCCCAGTACCTCCTAAAAAAAAAAAAAAATGAAAAAACCAACTCAGGGAAGCCGATGTGGCTCAGTGCTTGAGCACCGGCTTCCCACATACAAAGTCCCAGGTTCAATCCCCAGCCCCAGGGACCTCAAAAAAAAAAAAAAAAAAGGGTTCTGGTTGAGTATATGGTGTATGTGAGAAAACAAAAATGAAAGTACACAACACAATAAATGTCTTCAAATTTACCTGTGGGGGGAAAAATAATAATAATAATGGTGACAACTTGCAATGGCTTGAAATCCACCAAATAGTTTTAAATTCAAAAGTTTATAATTGTATATATGTATCTTTGGTTCTTTTTGGAGGATCATAGGGAACCAATTTTTTTATACTCTTGAAAGGTGGCAAGTAAAGAAAAGAATCCCTGCCTTCCTTATATTATCTTTACCACTGATTAACCAAATAGTAGATGAGAGGAATTTTCTCTTTATAAAAGTATTTTGGTTATTAAGTGAAAAGAAATGATAGAATTAGAATAGCACCATTTTACAAACCCCAATGAATTATTAGGTAACAGCATTAAGCACCAATGGCTACTTACATCACAGAAACAGAGAGACCCAGATATTATGTGCCTCCTCTAGTTTTGCCACAGGGGTTGAAACTGAGGCCAATCTGGTCTCTGGATCCAGCTAATTTGCAGGAACATGGTGAACGATCTGTGAGTATGCAATCAGCAAACTCCAGACTGTGAGAATTTCTATAGCTCAAATGGCCCAGGTCCTTCCACAGATAAATTAAGGAAAAGAAAGAGATGGTGAGGAATCCTATAGATTAAAAGAGACTAAGAGACATATCTAAGGTTTTTTTTCTTTTTTTTTTTTAAGGTTTTATTTATTTATTCCTCCCTGCCTCCCCCTCGTTCCTCGTTGCTTGCACTCACTGTCTGCTCTCTGTTCGTCTTCTTTTTGGGAGGCACCGGGAACCGAACCTGGGACCTCCCATGTGGTAGATGGGTACCCAACTACTTGAGCCACATCCACTTCCCTCAAAGTTTTTTTAAATGGTGAGGGCTAAACTATAGTGACTAGGGATGCACATTTGGATGAAGAAACCTATATGTAAGGAGGGAGGGAAGTATGGTTAGGATGGGACACATAGATGGACTTCAGAGACAGTGGCCAAGTTCTGTTTCCTGGCCTGGTGCCTATAGACTACTCTGGCTGTGAAGCAGCAGTTCCTGGTAAACCAAGGTTTAAACTCCAGAGCTGAGGCAACCATAAAAAGTATCTCCAACCCAGTAGCTCGAGGATGCAGCTTGTCTCCTAGCATGCTTTCCCACACCAGCAGCCCACATCCACTTCCAGTTCATTTATTATCTCTAAAAATAGTTATTGAGAACTTACTATATGAAAGACACAGTAAAACCCAGGGTATTCAATAGAAAAGAAGGCAGACATATTTCCTGGCCTCTTGATGCTTATCTTCTAGTGAGGGGAGACAGAAAACAAAAAACATATAAATATAAAAATTACAAACATTGATGAGTTCCAACAAGGAAACAAGCACAAGCTAAAGCAGAGAGACGTGGGGAATGTGGGAGCTACTATAGCTAGGTTGGTGAGGGAAGACCTTAGAAGAGGTAGTATATAATCTGGGACCTGGAAAGCCAGAAGGAGACAGCTATGAGAAGAGCAGGCAGAAGAGCATTCCAGAAAGTGGGAGTAAAAAGGCCCTGAAATGCAAAAGGGGTTGGCAGATTGGAAATACTGAAAGAAGACTGTTGAGGCTACACTTGGTAAGTGTGAGGGAAAGAGCCAAAGGAGAAGAATGGAGAGGTGGGCAGGTCTTGGCGGCTGCTGTAAGGAGTTGGGATGTTGTCCTAGGAGCCATGGATAGCCACGTGGGGTTTAAAACAGGGTAGTGGCATGGTCTATTTAAGTTTTAAGACCACAAACTGCTTCCATGTAGAGAATACATTAGACTACAAGGGAAGCAGAGAGATGAGTTGAGAGTGTTGCAGTGGTCTGGAGAAGAGATGGGGCTGGATTGGGTGACAGTGCAGCTGGGGAGAAGTGATGGGGTCAAGAATTGTTATCAAAATAGAATCAACAAGACTTGCTGACGGATTGATGAGAAGTAGCAGTGAGAGGAGGGAAAATGTTGGATATCCAAGAAGAGAAGGATTGGATCCATGAGTCTGTAGCTCATTAAAGTCATCAGAATATGGATGGCACTTAAAGTCATGGGCCCAGATGGTATCACCAAGGGAGATAATATAAAGCAAAAGTACACAGGATCCAGGAACATGCCTTAGCAAATACCACCATCTAGAACAAGGGTTGGCAAACTTCTTCTGTAAAGGGCCAGAGGGTAAATATTTTAGGATTTGCAAGCATACCACCTCTGTCATAACTACGTAACCCTGCCATTGTAGTGTGAAAGTAGCCATAGACAATAATGTAAACAAATGAGTGTGACTGTGTTTCAATAAAACTTTATTTATGGACGGTGGAATTTGAATTTCATAAAATTTTCAGGTGTCATGAAATAGTCTTCTTTTATTTTTTCCAACCATTAAAGAATGTGAAAACCCAATTTTAGCTCCTGGGCCATATGGAAACAGGCATGTGGTCCTGTTTTTGTTCCACATGGTATAGTTTACCAACCCTGCTTTAGAATCTCAGAGAAGTGAGGAACAGTCAGTGAGGAGACCAGAGGTGTGCCCTGCGTGGCAGCATGGAAAGATCCACCCCAATCCTCTCCTGAACGGGAACCCCAACAATGATTAAGGTTACCAGATGGTAAAACAGAAAGTGCCAATAGCAACTGCAGTAACACTTTAGTGGGGGCCTAAAGAGAGGTTAGCCACCCGAGACGCTCCCAGGGCTAAGATGAATTAAAGGAGACCTCTCCACTCCACCCACCTTTGTTCTGAAATTCTGCTGGCCGAGAATTTTGAGCCAAAGACTATTTTCATTACTAGTGCAATCATCCCCACCCCCAGCTGATGGAAAAAGAACTAAGGAAATGAACTATACAAAATTTTCTAAGACTGGGACTTGGGACTTTTTTTCCACTCTGGGGACAGGAAAATCACAAAAGGAACCACTGAGTACTGATGATAATGACCATAACACTTTGTAGAGTGTGGTAGGCAGAATTCTAAGCTAGTCCCCAAGATTCCCACCCTCAGTGTCCACACTTCACATAATCCCTTCTCTTTGAGTGTGAGTGGGACTCACGAAGATGATGGCGTCACTCTCGTGATTGTGTTACTTTCTTGGCAGAGGGATTTTGCAGATATATTTAAGGGTCTAATCAGTTGACTTTGAGCCAGGGAGGGCCTGGTCTATTCAGGCAAGTCCTTAATAGACTGGGCCCTTCCCAAAGGAGAGATTCAAGGCACAAGAGTGGAAGGGTTCAGAGAGGAGGCCAAATGGCAAGGATCTGAGGGTGGTCTCTCGGAACTGAGAGCAGTCCTCAGCTGACGGTCCTACAACCGCAAGGAATTAGATTCTGCCAATAACCTGAATAAGTCCAGAAGAGGACCCTGGGCTCCAGATGAGAACGCAGCTGGCTGACACCTTGATTTCAGTCTTTCAAGACCCTGAGCAGAGAACCCATCAACATCATGCCCAGATTCTTGACTACAGATCTGCAAGACAGTAAGTGGATGTTGTTTTAAGCTATTAAATTTATGGTAATTTCTTATACCACAATAGAAAACAAATACACAGGCTAAGCTTTAAGCTACAAAAATAATAACAATGATCTTTAAAATGACCTAAAATGCAATAGTGTTAAGTGTGGGTTATTATTATTATTATTATTTTATGTTAGTCATAAACAAGGGAAAAAATTAACTGTAACAAAGCACTTTAGATTTCCAAAGTGCAATATGGGAAAGAAAGTTTTCAAATATGCTAAAAATAATTCTAATTGCTATCAATTGGCAAGAAGCACTTGGATGAAAAGAGGTCTTATGTATCTGAAGAAGCATAATGAACCCACCCCCTCACCTTTCAGGCTCCAAAGACACATGTGGCTTAATAGAGACTACTGATGACGATGAAGAGGAGGGAATTATCTCTCCCTCCCACTCTTACCCACCCAGGAGCCATTAGTGACAGGGAACAAAGAAAGCCAAATGCCTTTTTTCCCTAAGATTCTAGAGATGGGAGACAGTTGGGGTAGGGAGGTGCCCAGGGAGACATCTCTGTCAGGGAAGTGATTCAAGAGACACCAGGCAGTCCACTGAGAGTGGACAACATTGGCAGACTGATCAGTGGATTTCTAAGCCATGCTTCTAAGGACAGTTGATTCTTTTACTCATAGTAATGTTCTATAAAGTCACTGCAAACACTGAATTAGCAAATACTGAACCATTGTTCCTAGGGGAAACACAGAGTATGGTTCCTGCGAGCCTGTGGTCACAGCATCTTTATCAATCAATATATAACCTTGTTTTATGTGTGTTTCTGTTTAAAGATACCTTACTTAAAATACTGTTTACTCATTAGCATGGCACCCATGGCCAACAGCACTGTAACTCATGCCTGAACGAGGCTTATCTGACACACACTTTCTCCAGAAGGCACATCACAGTCTTCTTGTGCTTAGGAACACTAGACAGCACTTCAGCACTACCCTGGGGGCCATTTTAAACAGTGAAATTGCCAACAAAAAAAGCACAAAAATATTAAAAACATGGCACTAAACACACTACAAAAAGGACACTTGTTTACAGTATGAGAACTGAAACAAGAAGAGAGAGTGTTGCCTTGTTTGACCTCAGCTGGAAATGTGCACCTCAAGTGACTCAAATGTTTTGTTACTCTGTGCATGTCTGTGAATGACCACAAAAGTGCTAAGTGATAATTCTGGGGTTACTAATAAATTTTAGCAAATAGGCAAATTCTTAAATAAAGAATCTGCAAAAAATGCAAGTTGACTGTATTCTTCCTTTCTTTAGGTGACTTTTAATGCCTGACCAAGAAAATTGGGAGGCTGGATAGCAAAGCAGCATTTATTGAGCACCTACAATGAACTGTGTACTATATTTTTACAGTTATTTCAGTTAATTCTCATGGCCATCTGAAAGGTAGGTATTGACATCATTTTTACATATGAGGAAACTGAAGCTCTGAGGAATTAAGTGACATATCCAATTAATTTGTGTAGCTGAAATCAAATCCAAGTTTGACTCCAGAAAGTTGGAGGTATGTGGGTGGCAAAAGTATCATTGAATCTCACCAGACAGGAAGTCCAGATCCTTCCCACCTACATTAATAACCCTCAAACTAGCTGTGACAGTTTGTATTTGGTGAATTCCAAAAAAGAGTTTATGTGGGGCCCTTTTGATTAGATTGTGTCAATGAGGTGTGACTCAGATTGAGTCTCCACCCTCTTACTGGAGCTTTGTATAGCGACAAAGAGAAGAAGACACTGAGAAAAGAAGCTGCCATTTTGACCCTGCTATGTGAGAGAGGACTCAAGGATCACTAGCAGCCAAAGCTTAAGCACGAAGCCCCCAAGAGCTGGGCCCACGGAGCAGCTCAACACTGAGGAGATGAGATAGATGCCTGATAGTCCACAGCTGAACTCAGACAGTAAGCGGAACAGCCAAGACTGAGAGAGGAGGCCTGGAAAGAGACAAACCCTATGCCTGGTTGCCCACAGCTGAGCTCCAAGAGACAGTAGATTCTGGACAGGAAGGCAGAGACCTTGGCAAAGATTGGCCACCATCTTGTTTCACCAAATGGCAGGACACAGGATCACCAGTAGCTGACTTTGGTGAGAAAGCACCTCTGATGGTGCTTTGATTTGTACATTTCATGGCCTCTCACTCTAAGCTTTTACCCTAAATAAAATCCCCATTATAAAAGTCAACCCTTTGCTTTGGCAGCCCTGTGACAAGCTAAGACACTAGCATTCAATCAACTAGCATGTATTTATTTGAAACTCTACTGTGCACTGGGCTGTCAGGAAACTAAAATCTCAACTTGGAGACAAAATCAAAAAGCTGCAAAAATATGTGGCAACGGGAAGCAGATGTGGCTCAAGCAGTTGGATGCCCACCTACCACATGAGAGGTCCCGGGTTCGGTTCCAGTACCTCCTAAAGAAGACGAGCAAGACAGCGAGCTGATGCATTGGGCTGGTGCAGCGATATGACACAACGATATGATGCCATGAGATTATGCAACGAGATGATGCAACAAGATGATGCAATGAGATGACACAACGAGGAAAACACAATGAGAGACACAACAAGCAGGGAGCAGATGTGGCTCAAGCAATCAAGTGCCTCCCTCCCACATAGGAGGTCCCCAGTTTGGTTCCTGGTGCCTCCTAAAAAAAAAAAAAAAGAAGAAGACAAGCAGACACAGAGAGCACACAACTAACAGACACAGAGAGCAGACAGCGAGTGCAAAACAATGGTGGGAGGGATAAATAAATACATAAAATACATGGTTTTTTTTAAATTTAGCAGGTCTTATTTTCTCTCTGATACAGGTGCTTAGGATTCTTTTGGGGCCCAGGACCCTGGTCTACGCTCCTCCTCCCAAGTTCCAAGTGACCACGGAGAAGACTTAGCACCCAAACCTTATGATGAGATGGACATCAGACAATTTCACCCTATGAAGGGGGTGGCAGGTTGAGGTTCATTGAGGCAAGAGAGTAGATATTACAAAAGTTGTTTCTGTCACAGGATGCCCATGGGTCTGGTGACTGGTTTGGAGAAGGATTCCCTCAGGACAAGCGGCCATGCAGCAAATGTCTCCAAGCCCCATCCTTCTTCCCCAACACACTCCCCACACGATACTTATCTGTTGCCTCTAGTAAGGCCAAGTGTCTGAGTTCCACCCCTCAGGGGCTTTTTTTTTTCTATTTTATTTTTTTATTGTAGTAACGTTTATATAAAATGCAAAATATCCCATTTTAACCACACAATTCAGTGGTATTAATTACATTCACAATGTTTTAATACCACCACCACCTTCCATTACCAAAACTTTTCTATCACCCAAACAGGAACTCTGTACCCATTAAGCCATAACTCCCACACACACACCTCCCCACCAGCCCCTGGTAACCTCTAATCTACTTTCTGTCTCTGTGAATTTCCTATTAGTGGGATCACACAATATCTGTCCTTTGGTGTCTGTCTTATTTCTTACAACATATCTTCCAGGCTCATCCATGTTGTAGTATGTATAACTTATTATATTTTATGACCAATAGCATTCCATGGCATGCATATACCACATTTTGTTTATCCATTCATTTGCTGATGGACAATTGAGTTGCTTCCACCTTTCTCTTTGAAGTGTTTTTATTTTAATATATATTTTTTAAAAATTTTTGTAAGAGAAGTTGTAGGTTTACAGAAAAATAATGCAGAATATACAGAATCCCCATGTACCCCCCCCCATTATTAACATTTTGCATTAGTGTGGTATCTTTGTGACAACTGATGAAAGAATAGTATAATAGTACCATTAACTATAGTTCATAGTTTACAATAAAGTTCACTGTGTTGTACAGTCCTATGGTTTTTTGTTTGTTTTTGTTTTTAACTTTTATTCTAGTAACATATATACAACCTAAATTTCCCCCTTTAACAAATATTACATGACCTCACTGATATGAATTTAGCAAATCAAGCAGACTCAGAGAGCTATTGTCTGGAAGATAGGCTTACAGGAAATAGAAAGGGAGAAGAAGGTTGTGAGCCAATGCCCATACGGGCGTAATCTATGATAAGGTGGAAGTGTGTAGTTGAGCATTGAAGGGATATGACAGGAGGGTAATGATACTATTAGGTTAGGTGGTGCAGGTTTGACAGGTGAGTAGAGTGGGGAGAGTGGATTGGACAGTCCATGGAACTGGGGGGAGGGTTGGGGGAGGGACCAGGTGAACACGGGATTGTCAGGTATGTGGTTGAAAGCACAAAGTTGGGAACGCTCTTATGGCAATATGACAAGGAAGGGTTACTGGTTTAGGGTATTGGATGGGGGGGCATTCAGGACAGGGCATACCTGGGGTATCTTCTAGGGAGTGTGCGAGTGATCATTTTGTCATAATGTGTTGTATCACTGGCTGGAGATCCACATAATGAGTGGGAAGAGTTGGACTCCCTTCCTGGGGAAGACTGATATGTTCACAAACAGAGGGGCAGGAGTCTCTTGAGAGCATGGGCAGTTCCTAATAGGGGAGGACAAACCAGTGTGTCAAGACCTCAGTGTTGTTGCAAGTAACTATGAATCTTGTCATCCAAGGAGTGAAGCCAGGTGGTCGCCATGGGCCCCGAGGGGGAGGGGGAGGGAGGAATAGAATAGATGGAACAGGGGGTATTTAGTGGGCAATGGAAGTGTTCTACATGATCTTTCAATGATGGACACAGGCCATGTTAAATATCATCAAAATTTATAAAAGTATACGGTGTAAAACGTAAACCGTTGACCATGGTTAGTAGCTATGTTTCAGTATTTGTGTATCAGTTGTAACAAGTGTACCATCCACATATAAAAAGGTATTAATATGGGAAGGGGGAAAGAGGGACGGATGCTGTGTATATGGGAGTCCCCTGTATTATGTATGTGACTTTACTGTGACCTAAAACATTTGAAAAAAAAGTAAGACACTGGGGAATAAATGGAAGAAAATGTCACTGCACATACAGGACAACAGATATTACAGTAATGAAAGGCAAAATGTCAAAAAAAATTTAAATATTTTTCATCATTTTTAATATGCTGATTTTTTAATTTTATTTTATTTTTAATTTTTAAAAAAAATTTATGTATTTTATTTCTTATATTTAAACCTACCATTATATTTTCATTTTCCTATTAATTGTATTTGGCTATTTTATTGGCTTCATTTTTGAAGAAGCTTTAGATCACAGAAGGGTTACAACTGGGGCAGGGGAGGATCATTGGTGTGGGGTGTCCGTGATGGGGGATACATGGGAAGAAGTTCACCTGGACATACATATAAGGTATATAAATGTATTCAAATGTTCATGGGGCATTGTCACAGTGGGTGGAGAGTCACACAATAACTGAGAGAATATTGAATTCCCATCCTGGAGATATTTGCCACATTCTCTAATGGAGCAGCAACAGTCCCCCAAGTGCAGAGGCAATGACTGGTGAAGGAGGATGGTCCATTGATGGGCCCTTAATATTGATGATTATGCTTGTGGACATTTGCTCTTAAAATTGAAACTTAGCCTACTGTTTTGGGGTGCATAAGAGCTGCCTCCTGAGATCCTCCTTGTTGCTTAAATGTGGCCTCTCTGTAAGCCAAACTCAGCATATAAATGCATTACCTTCCCCCCAGTTTGGGACATGACTCCCAGGGATGAGCCTCCCTGGCACCGAAGGATTACTACCAAGCACCAACTAGCAATGTAACTGGAAAAAGACCTCAGATAAAAGGGGGGAAAGGTAAAGACAAATGAGTTTATATGTCTAAGAGATTTCAAAGTGAGTTGGGAGGTCATCCCAGAGGTAACGCTCATGCACATCTCAGCAGGATCTCATAGACTGCCAAAGTGGATACTATTCCAAATAGTGGGGCTACTCAGGGCTCTGGAGACACCCAGGTCCTATGGTCAGGGCAGTTAGCTCCAGAGTTTGGTGCCTTCCCAGTGGGCTCTACTTTGAAGTTTGTGCTCCTGAGAGCGACAGAGTTGGACTGTTATGGCTTCCCTACACATGGTTCATCTGTCCCTTCTACTTAAACCTATATGTGGTGCTGGAGTTCGTAGGTGTAAGTCCAAGAAACTTGAATCTTTGGGCTGTCCATGTGCCAGCTGGGCCCGGAGCCTCAGCGGCATCACAACACCTACTCTCCAGTTCATTGGACTCACCTAGGACAACTAACAAGGAGGTGAGGATTGACAATTACCATACCAAGGAAATGAGAGGGCCTATAATTGCAAGCAAGAAAGTCTCATCCATTGGCTATATGGGATCAAAGCCCCCTCTCAATTAGAGATGGAGTGAATGTCACCATCCCAGAATCCTCAGGATTGGGGAGTGAACTATGGACTAGAGTGGACTTACTGGTATTCTACTATAGACATATTGTGATTCTAGCAATGGAAGAAATTACAACATTGATGTGGAGACAGTGGCCACTGGAGGCTCCAGGGACAGGGAGAGGGAAAAATCAGGTGTAATACAGGGGCTTTTTCAGGACTTGGGAATCGTCCTGAATGACATTGCAACAATAGATATAGGCCATTATATATCTTCCCATAACCTGCAGAATTGTGTGAGAGAGAGTGTAAACTATAATGTGAGCTATGGTCCATGCTCAGTGGCAATGCCCCAGGATGCATTTATCAATTGCAACAAATGTGCCACACTAATGAAGGATGTTGTTTATGTGGGAGGGTGTAGGAGTTGTGGGGAGCAGGGCATATGGGAATCCCTATTTTTCTGTATAACATTTATGTAATCTAAGTATCTTTTAAAAAGTAAAAAAGTATGTTTAAAAAAAAATTTTTTTAATAAATTTCCCCCTTTAACCACTTTCAAATATATAATTCAGTGGTTTTAATTCCATTCACAATATTGTGGTACCATTACCACCATCCATTACCCTCAGAACCTCTTAACTAAATTTTTAACTTTTGGGGGACCCTTCCTCCACCCCAGCCCTGAGACTTGGTACCTGCCTCCTCCCTCTCATTGGGCTGTGGGACCACTGGTGACACCTAGTGGCCAAGAAAACAGCAGCAGCCAGAGAGCCAGGATTTCTGGGTGATAGAGCAAATTTTCTGGTTTTCTTTCCTGGAGGTGAGCGTCATGGTGACTGACTCCTTGGACAGAGACAGCCCGCAGGGAGTCTATGAAATTCCCAAGGAAGGAGAATCCTGAGTGAGAAAGACAGATAGGCGGGATAAAGGCTCAGAGTTATGTGGTTTGAATATTAAAAGAAATGACTTCATGTGTTACCCTAAGCTACATTAAAAGGCACAGAAAGACTGGTGCCCTTTTCTTGATTCTGATCCTTAAAAGTGGTCAAGTTAAGACTTCCAAGATCAACCCCTGTTTGAGTACCTGTTGTAATTCAACATGGAGGTAGACGGTGCCGGGAACGATCCAAAGAGAGATTGGGATCAGGGGACCTCACTCCATGTGGAATGCAGGCAAGTTTATTTAGATTGAAGCTACTTTTTATACTACAAAGCTGAAAACAAAAGTAGGGAGTTCTTCACTAGGTTCTCAGCTTGGTGCGTGAGAACGCTACCTGTTTGTGAGTTCCCAGACAAACT
>JAQZBX010025449.1:0-20143 GCA_029593785.1 Cabassous unicinctus
TCTCAAACTAATAAGCAACTTTAGATCTTGAGGAATTGGAAAAACAAGAGCTAAGTAAACCCAGAAATAGCAGAAGAAAGGAAATAATTAAGATTAGAGTGGAGATAAATGAAATAGAGAATGGGAAAACAACTGAGAGAACAAATAAAACAGAAAGTTGGTTCTTTGAAAAAATCAATAAAATTGACAGACTTTTTTTAGCTAGACAGACAAAGAAAAGATGCAAATAACAAAAATCAGAAAGGAAATGGTGATATCACCACTAATCTTACAGAAATAAAAGGGTTGCAAAAGAATATTACAAATAACTATATGTCAACAAATTACATAATCTAGGAATAATGGGAAAATTCCTACAAATACATCAATCACCCAAATCAACTCTAAAAGAAATAGAAAACATCAACAAGCCTATAAAAAAAGTACAGAGATTGAATCAAAAATCAAAAGAAAAGTCCAGGACCAGATGGCTTCACTGGTGAATTCTACCAAACACTTAAAGAATTATTAATACCAATTCTTTTCAAACTCTTCCAAAGAAATCAAAAGGGAGGAACACTTCTTAATTCATTATATGAGGCCAGCATTACTCTGATACCAAAACCTGGGAAAGACATCACAAGAAAAGAAAATTATAGATCAATTTCCCTTATGAATACAAATGCAAAAATCCTTTAACACACTAGCAAACCAAATCAACATTTCAAAAAGATTAAACACCTTGACCAAGTGGGAGTCATCCCAGGAATGCAAGCGTGTTTCAACATATGAAAATCAATCAATGTAATAAACCACATAAATAGAATGAAGGGGGGAAAATTGATGATTTAAATTGATGAAAAAATACATTCAACAAAATCCAGCACACTTTCTTGATTAAAAAATAAAAAAAAAACTCAGAAAAGTAGGAATAGAAGGGAACTTCCTCAACATGATAAAGTCCATTTATGAAAAACCCACAGCTAACAATATACTCAATGATGAACAACTTAAAGCTCTCCCCCTAAAATCAAGAATGAGACTAGGATGCCCACTTTCACCACCGCTTTTCAATATTGTTAGCAGTTCTTGCCAGAGCAATTAGGCAAGAAAAAGAAATAAAACATATCCAAACTGGGAAGGAAGAGGTAAAACTAATTATATTTGCAGACAAAATGATCTTATATATAGAAAACAAAAAGGAAACACAAGAAAACTATCAGAGCTAATAAATTAACTGGGCAAAGTGGCAGGGCACAAGAGCAACACAAAAAAAAAATAATTGAGGGAGGAAGGGCAAGACGGTGGCAGAGTAAAGAGCTCCAAAAGTCAGCTACAGGGCAGTTAGTAATCACACAGAATTATCTAAAGCACCTGTTTGTAGGGCCCAGGAGACCAGAAGAGCATCCTGCAACGTGCTTGAAAGAATGGAAGGAGGAGACTGCCCATCTGCAGTGAAGATTCATGAGTAGAGCACTCCATGCTGTGGAGACCAGTGCCCATCCACCACTGGCAGTGCAAGCCACCTTGGGAGCTATTCCGTGGCTGGAGTTGGAAGCTCCATTTCCAAAAACAGGGGATGAAGAGCTAATTGATTAGTAATCAGTGATTGATTAGTAAATTCAGCTGGCTAAAGTATAATCCTAAGAACAGCTGAAGTTTGAACCTGTCCAAGTTGGAAAGAGGCTGGTAGCTACCATTTTAACTTTGCCCCCAGCATGAGGGAAAGCAGGATGATTGAAAATCACAGTGATGGTAGGGACCAGCTTCTTTCCATTCAGACTGGATTATAGCCCTAGCCTAGGCTCCAGCCCCACCTCCGGCAGGAAGGAAGCTGGGGGGACCTGCACCAGCCTCTCGGGGCAACTGCAAGCACTTTTGGCTGGCGCAGACTGGATAGTCAGACTCCTGGGGCTCCATTTCCCCTCCTCCAACAGTATAGGATGGGAACTGTGTTTCCTTGGCCTCTGTGGGCAACTGCAGGTGCTTTTGGCCTGCACAGAACAGTTTATTGGGCACCTGTGGTTCATCCCACCCCTTAAAGTGCAGAAGGGACAGTACTCCCTTAGCCTCTCAGGGCAACTGCAGGCATTTTCAGCCCACACAGATTAGCATGCTAGGCACTCCAGAGGGTCCATCTCCACCCCTGGCAGGGAAGGAGGGGAGCCAGTGCTATGTCAGTCTACCTGGGTGTATTAGTCAGCCAAAGGGGTGCTGATGCAAAGTACCAGAAATCTGTTGGCTTTTATAAAGGGTATTTATTTGGAGTAAAAGCTTACAGTTACAAGGCCCTAGAGTCCAACACAAGGTTGCTTTCTCACCAAAGTCTGTTGCCAAGTGTTGAAGCAAGATGGCCGGTGATCTCTGCCTGGTCTTTCCTTCCTTCTTCCTCTTAAGGCTCTGTAGTCCCAACTTCTTCTGATCTCAGCTGTAGGTTGGCAAAGGGCTCATCTCTCTTCCTTGGGATTTAACTGTTTGAGCCTTCTCTGCTCTGGCATCTATTGAACTCTCTCTCTTCCTGTGTGTCTTCTTCAGTGAGTGTCCATTGTTTATATAAGCCCACTGAGGGAGCGGGGACTCAACTATGAGTCATGCCCTATTGATATAGTCAAATCAAAACCCTAATCTTAACAGGTAATTTTATGAAGACATCTCAGGAGAAACTAATACAATCAAAGAGGATCACACCCAGAGGAACAGACCAGTTTACAAACATAATCCTTCTTCTTTTGGAATCCATAAATACTATCAAACTGCTACACTGGGCAACTTTGGTCAGTTTTGACCCACATGACTTGGTTTGCTGCCCACACCTGAAGCTCCATTCTCCCCCCAGGCAGAGGAGGAAAGGGTATGAATCTTCATCAGTCTCTCTGAGCAACTACAGATGGTCTTGGCCTTCATGGCTTGGATTACTATATATGGCTGAGGCTCTGTCCCTACCCGTGGCAGAATAGAGAGGTAGGAGAAGATTCATCGGTTTCTGGAGCAATGCAGGCAGCTTCAGCTTCCACAGCTTGCAGTACCAACTATATCCTCAGCTCATATTACACAACCAGCAAGGGAGAAAGAGCAAGAAAGCCCTAAGTTAAAGGGAGAAACTGTACCCAGAATAAATATATCTAGTAAGCCAGATGCCAAGACACCAACAAAAAAATTACAATCCATACCAAGAAACAGAAGATATGGTCCAGTTAAAGGAACAAGATAAGCCTCCAGATGACATAAAGGAGTTGAGACAACTAATCATAGATGTTCAAACAAATCTCCTTAATAAATTCAAAGAGATGGCTAAAATGATTAAGGATATTAAGAAGACACTGGGTGAGCACAAAGAAGAATTTGAAAGCATACATAGAAAAATAGCAGATCTAATGGGCATGAAAGGCACAATAAATGAAATTTAAAATATACTGGAGGGGGAAGCAGATGTGGCTCAAG
The DNA here is from genome assembly GCA_029593785.1 of Cabassous unicinctus. Taxonomy (NCBI): domain Eukaryota; kingdom Metazoa; phylum Chordata; class Mammalia; order Cingulata; family Chlamyphoridae; genus Cabassous; species Cabassous unicinctus. The sequence continues at coordinate 3,421 of JAQZBX010025449.1, forward strand.
TGATTGGGCATCCATCTACCATATGGGAGTACTTGGGTTCGATCCCCGGGACCTCCTGGTAAAAAGGTAAGCAGGCGAACCAGGCCCAGGCAGACATGTGGTGAGCCAGGCCCATGCAGCAAGCCAGGCCTGCATGGATACACAGCAAGCGAGGCCCGTGCGGTGAACCAAGCTGCAAGATGATGACACAACAAAAGAGAGATGCAGGGGAGAGTATAGATGAGATGCGCCAGAAACCAGGAACTGAGGTGGCGCAAGTGACAGGGTGCCTCTCTCCCACATCGGATATCCCTAGGATCGAATCCTGGTGAAGCCTGGAGGAGAAAAGTGAGAAGAGAAGGCAAGAAACAGACACAGAAGATCACCCAGAGAATGGACACAGACAGCAAGGGGGAGGGAGAGAGAAAAAAAAATAACTGGAGGCATAAAACAGCAGACTTCAGGAAGCAGAAGAAAAGATTAGTGAGCTTGAAAATAGGGCCTCAAAAGCAAACAAACAGATAGATCATATGGTATGTGACTATATCTCAATAAAACTGCTCAATAAACAAATAAATAATTGTGTAAGAATAGCCAGAAATAGCAGCCATGTACAGCAGGGTAAACAGAAAGATTGAGAGGTGAGGAATTTTCTTGTTTGTTTGTTTGTTGCTTGTTTATTATTATTGTTATTGAAATAATGAAAATGCTTTAATAATGATTGAAGTGATGAATGCACAACTATGTGATTATACCAAATACCATTGATTGTACACTTTGGATCAATTGTATGCTTTTTTAATATGTATGAATTTTTAAAAATGATTTTAAAAAAGCAAACATACAAAAGAACAGATAAAGGAAAGAATGGAAAATATTGAACAGGGTCTCAGGGAACTGAATGATGGCAAGAGACGTGCAAACATACATGACATGGGTGTCCCAGAAGGAGAAGAGAAGGGAAAATGGGCAGAAGGAATATCTGAAGAAATAATGGTAGAAAATTTCCCAACCCTATTGAAGGACATTGATATCCATGTCCAAGAAGCACAATGTACTCTCATCAAAATAAATCTGAATAGACCTACTCAGAGACACATACTAATCAGAATGTCAAATGCCCAAGACAAAGAGAGAATTCTGAGAGCAGCAAGAAAAAAGTGATGCCTCACATACAAGGAATACCCAATAAGATTAAGTGCTGCTTTCTCATCAGAAACCATGGAGGCAAGAAATCAGTGGTATGATATATTTAAGATACTGAAAGAAAAAACTGCCAGCCAAGAATCTTATATCTGACAAGATTGTCTTTCAAAAATGAGGGTAAGGGGAGCAGATGTAGCTCAGTAGTTGAGTGCCTGCTTCCCATGTGCAAGGTCCCAGATTCAATCCCTGGTACCCACTTAAAAAAAAAAAAAATGAGGGCAAGTTTAGGATATTCACAGATAAACAGAAACTGAGAGAGTTTGTAATCAAGAGACTGGCTTTGCAGGAAATACTAAAGGGAGTGCTACACCCTGAAAAGACAGGAGAGAGAGGCTTGGAAGAGAGTCTAGAAATGAAGATAACAGTAAAAGTAACTAAAAGTGTAAAGAGTGGTGAAAATAAAATATGACAGACAGAACCCAAAGGGTCAAATAGGTGATATAGGAACTGCCTTTACAGTAATAACATTGAATGTTAATGGATTAAACTCCCCAATCAAAAGACACAGACTGGTGAAATGGATAAAAAAAATATGAGCCATCTATATGATGTCTACAAGAGACTTACCTTAGACCCAAGGATACCAATAGATTGATAGTGAAAGGCTGGAAAAAGATATTCCACACATGCAGTAACCGAAAAAAGAAAAGAAAAAAAAAAGCTGGAGTAGCTATACTTATATCAGATGAAACAGACTTTAAAAGCAAAATTGTTATTAGAGACAAGGAAGGACATTATGTATTAATAAAATGAGCAATTCACCAGGAACAAATAACAATCATAAATGTACATGCACCTAACCAGGATGCCACAAATTACATGAGGCAAACACTGGCAAACTGAAGGGAGAAATAGATATCTCTACAATAATAGTTGGAGACTTCAATACACCACCCTCAACATTGGCTAGAATATCTGGGCAGAGGATCAATCAGAACTGAAAGCTTGAATAATATGATAAATGGACTAAACCTAATAGACATATACAGAACATTGCACCCCAAAACATCAGGATATACATTCTTCTCAAGTGCTCATGGATCTTTCTCCAGGATAGACCATATGTTGGGTCACAAAGCAGAAATCAATAAATTCAACAAGGTCAAAATTATAAAAAGCACTTTCTCTGATCATAATGGAATAAAGTTGAAAATCAACAACAGGCAGAAAAAAGGAAAATTCACAAATATATGGGGATTAAACAACACATTCTTAAATAATCAGTAAGTCAAAGAAGAAATTGTGTGTGAAATCAATAAATATCTTGAGATGAATGAAAACAAAAACACAAAATATCAGAACCTATGGGATGCAGCAAAGGCAATGCTGAGAGGGAAATTTATAGCCCTCAATGCTTATATTAAAAAAAGAAGAAAGAGCTATAATCAATGCCCTATCTACACAGCTGGAGGAACTAGAAAAAGAACAACAAACTATTCCCAAACCAAGCAGAAGGAATAAAATAAAGATCAGAGCAGAAATAAATGAAATTGAGAACAACAACCAAAAAAAAAAAAGAATTAACAAAAACAAAAGTTGGTTCATTGAGAAGATTAACAAAATCAACAAACCCTTAGCTAGACTGACAAAGAAAAAAGGAGAAAAGATGCAAAATAAAATAAAAAATGAAAATGGGGACATTACTAATGACACCACAGGAAAAAAAAGAGACCATAAGAGGACACTATGAACAACTGCATGCCAACAAACTAGACAAAGCAGATGAAATGGAAAAATTCCTAGGAATGTACAAACAACCTACACTGAAACTAGAAGAAATAGAAGATGTCAGCAAACCAATTACAAGTAAAGAGGTTAAAACAGTCATCAAACAACTCCCCAAAATAAAAAGCCCAGGACCAGAAAGTTTTACAGGTGGGTTCTACCAAGCATTCAAAGAAAATTTAACACCAAGCTTACTCAAACTCTTCCAAAAAATTGAACAAGAAGAAATGCTACCAAACTCATTCTATGATGCCAATATCACCCTAACACCCTAATATTACAAAAAAAGAAAATTACAGACCCATTTCCCTAATGAATACAGATGCAAAAATCCTCAACAAAATACTTGCTAATCGATTCCAACAACACATTAAAAGTATTATTCATCATGATCAAGTGGGTTTTATACCAGGCATGCAAGGGTGTTCAACACAAGAAAATCAAACAACATAATACACCACATTAATAAATCAAAGAAGAAGAATCATATGATCCTATCAATTGACGCAGAAAAGGCATTTAACAAAATACAGCATCCTTTCTTGATAAAAATACTACAAACGATAGGAATTGAAGGAAACTTCCTCAACATGATAAAGGCCATATATGAAAAACCCACAGTTTACATTGCACTCAATGGTGAACGACTGAAAGCTTTCCCGCTGAGATTGGGAACAAGACAAGAATGCCCACTGTCACCACTGTTATTCAATATAGTGCTAGAGGTTCTCGCTAGAGCAATCAGGCCAGAAAAAGAAATAAAAGGCATACAAATCAGAAAGGAAGAAGTAAAACTTTTGCTATTCGCAGATTATATGATCCTATACCTAGAAAGTCCCGAAAAATCTACAACAAAGCTGCTAGAGTTAATAAACAATTTCAGTAAAGTGGCAGGATACCAGATTAATATGCAAAAATCAGTAGTGTTACTACACACTAGTAACGTGCAATATGAGGAGGAAGTCAGGAAAAAATCCATTTACAATAGTGACTAAAAGAATCAAATATTTAGGAATAAACTAAACCAAGGGCATAGCACTTGTATTCAGAAAACTACAATGCATTGCGAAAAGAAATTTTAAAAACACCTAAATAAATGGAAGAATATTCTATATTCATGTATTGGAAGACTAAATATCATTAAGATGTCAATTTTACCCAAATTGATACACAGATTCAATGCAATCCCAATAAAAAAAAAAAAAATTCCACCAGCATTTTTTAAAGAAATGGAAAACACAATTATCAAATTTATTTTGAAGGGTAAGGAGCCCCGAATAGCCAGAAACATCTTAAAATGGAAGTGTGAAGTTGGAGGTCTCTCACTTCTTGACTTTAAATCATATTACCTAGCTAACAGTGGTAAAAACAGCATGGTACTGGCATAAAGATAGACACATAAACCAATGGAACCGAACTGATGATTCAGAAACAGACCTTCACATCTATGGTCAAGTGATTTTTGAAAGACTGTCAAACCTGCCCAGCTGGGACAGAATAGTCTATTCAACAAATAGTGCTGGGAGAACTGGATATCCATAGCCAGAAGAAAGAAAGAGGACCCCTATCTCATACCTTATACAAAAATTAACTCAAAATGGATCAAAGACCTAAATATAAAAGCTAGAACCATAAAGTTCCTAGAAGAAAATGTAGGGAAACATCTTCAAGACCTGGTGGCAGGTGGTGGATTCTTAACTTTACACCGAAAGCACGAGCAATGAAAGAAAACATGGATAAATGGGACCTCCTCAAATTTAAACACTTTTGTGTTTCAAAGGACTTTGTCAAGAAAGTGAAAAGGCAGCCCCTCAGTGGGAGAAAATATTTGGAAACCACAAATCCAATAAAGGTTTGATTTCCATTCTATATAAAGAGATCATACAATGCAACAATGAAAGAGTGAGCAATCCAATTAGAAAATGAGCAAAAGACTTAAATAGACATTTCTCCAAAGAGGAAATACAAATGGACAAAAAGCACAGGACAAAATGTTCCATATCACTAGCTATTAGGGAAATGCAAATCAAAATGACAATGAGATATCATCTCACACTGCATTAAATGGACATTATTAAAAAAAAAAAAATAGAGAACAGTAAGTGCTGGAGAGGATGTGGAGAAAGAGGAACACTCCTTTACAGTTGGGGAGAATGTAAAATGGTGCAGCCTCTGTGGAAGACAGTTCAGCGGTTCCTCAGGAAGCTAAATATAGAACTGCCATTTGACCCAGCAATTCCTCTACTAGGAATATATCCAGAAGAGTTGGAAACTGTGACGCCAACAGACATTTGCACACTGATGGTCATAGCGGCGTTATCACAATTGCCAAAAGAAGGAAACAACCCAAGTGTCCATCAACTGATGAAAGGATAAACAAAATGTGGTATATACATACGATGGAATACTATGCTGTTGTAAGAATAAATGAAATTGGGACACATATGCTAACATGGATGAGCCTTGAAGACATTATGCTAAGTGAAATCAGCCAGACACAAAAGGACAAATATTGTATGGTCTCACTAATATGAACTAAATATGAAGAATAAACACATGGAGTTAAAACCTAGACTACAGATTATTAGGAGATAGAATGAGGGTTGAGAAGGGGTACCGATGCTTAATGTATGTAGAAGTTTTAATTAACTTGACAGTAAAAGTGTGGAAATGGATAGAGTTTATGGTAACACCATTATAGTGAGTGGAACTAACGCAACTGGTTTATAAATGGGATTGTAGCTGAAAAGGGTAGTCTAGGGATGTAAATGTCAATCGAAAGAAAGCTAGAGAATAATCTGGGGACTAAATAACATAGTGAACCCAGAGGTGGATTAAAATTGTAGTTAATAGTACAAATACAAGAATGCCCTTCTATGAATTAGAACAAATGTACATCACTATTGCAAGGTAGTAGGAATGTGGAGAAGCATGGGACAAATACAATTAACATAATCTATATACTGCAGTTAACAGCAATACTGTAATATTCTTGCCTCTATGCCAAAAATGTACTGTGTTAATAATAGGAGTGTATGGAAAAAATATATCAAATGTATGCTATAGACCATAGCTAGTGGTAATAGTCTGATGATATTAAATCATAATCTGTAATAAATGTTCCACAACAATGTAGTGTGTTGGTGGAAGGATGTTGTATGGAAATTCCACACATGTGTGTGATTGTTTTGTAAGTTCACGACATCTCTAATAAAAATATATTAAATAATAATAATGTTCCTGTACACTAGCAACAAACTATCCAAAAAGGAAATTAAGGAAACAATTCCATTTATAATAGCATCTAAAAGAATAAAATATCTAGGAATAAATTTAACTAAGGATATAAAAGACTTGTACTAAAAACTACAAAACATTGCTGAAAGAATTTAAAGATCTAAATAAATGGCAAGACAGCGACATTTATGGATTGGAAGAGTTAACATTGTTAATATGTCAGTTTACCCAAAGCATTTTCTACATCAATTTATTTAATCATAGACTATCAGGAGGGCAGGGGTCTCAGCTATTTTTGTTCACTATTGTGTTTCCAGGGCTAAGCTGTGCCTGACACAGCTCTAAAGGGATATCTGTTGACTAAGTAAGAAAAGAGAGAAAGAGGGGGGTGGGTGAAATGAGAGGAGGTAGCCAGGGGACCCCAGGCTACCTCATCAGAGACCAATGGGGGTTCCTTGGAGTTTCTCCCACAATCCCCATGGAGGGACATCATCAGAATGCATTTTCAATGATCACTGTGGCTGCCATGTGGATGATGGATTGGAGGGGTAAGAGGGGATCCCAAGAGAACAGATAGAGGAGGGCTTGGACCAGTCTGGTTGAAATTCAGGGCCAGATGGATCCAAGAGATATTTTAGATAAATTTAAGAGGTAAAATCAGCAGGGTATGGTGATGGATATACAAGTAGGATAGTGAAAAAATTTTTTAAAGAATACAGTTTAACACTGTGGGCAAATGGCTGTAGAAATATGAACGAGGAAATGATCAACTTATGAAAATTCTCCCAAACAAGATGACATTTGAGTCAGGTATTGAAGAAAGAGTAGGCATTCCATAGACAGATAATGGAGAAGTGGGGAAGGAAATTCCAGACAGAGGCAACTGGCTGTGCAAAATGTTAGAAACAAGAAAGAGTAGTACATGCTCAGCTTGAGAAGAGTTCACTGTGGCAAGGAAACAAGGTACACAGATGGCAATAAAAGAGGTGGCAGTAGGTCTTGTTCAAACTGATTGTCTCCCTAGGACCTGGTTTAATACCTCTCACATAATAAATATTTGTTCAATGGAATTACTGCTGTTTAACAGACACAATCAAATTTGTGTATTAGAAAGAAAACTCTGCAAACAGTAAGGAGAATGGCCTGAAACTGGAAGAGACTGCAAGAAAGGAGACCAGCTAAGAGGCTACTGCAATAGTCTGGGCAAGAGAAGATGCTGGCCTCAGGCAGGAGGGATAGCTAGGAAGGCTTAGGTCAACAGTAACTTAGGAGAGAGAGCTAATGGGACTTTGCTACTGACTGGATATGGAGACTGAGTGAGACAAACAGGAATTAGAGATCATCCTAGATTTCTAACTTAGACAATGAGTGTTCCCAGCTGGCTCAGTGTCCTTAATAGTTCAATGTCAATGTTTAAGGGATGGGTAGAGGAAGAGTCCTTGAGGTAGACTTCAGAGGGCATGATTTAAAGGAGCAGAGCAGCGCCCCAGAAAACAGTGGTATCAATAAGCACAGGAAGAGAGAATATTAAGTAATAATTGTTATTTAACAGTGCTGAAAACCACAGAGAGATCAAGAAAGGAAAAGGCTGAAAAGCGTTCACTGGATTACTTAGAATAGGAAATTAGGAGTTCGTGGTAAAAACTTCCCGTGGAGTGGAGGAAGCAATGGATTAAGGGGTGAATGGGAGATGAGGAAGCAGAAACAGCTCACAGATAGAGGACAGAGATAGAATAAATAGCAGCTAGAGGTAGTGGCAAAACACTCTCTCTTGGGTAAAAACTTGAGAGGAAGAAGGTAATAGGGAAGAATAGGTGGAAAACATAGTTAATACAGAGGATAATTGATAAGACAATGTCCTCAAAGAGGAGGAAGAAGTTTATAGGATCCAGATCACAGTAGAAGGGATAGACTTGGACAGGGTGGGGGTCATGTCTTCCTTTGAGTCTAAAAATGAAGGAGGAGAGCACAGGGGAAAATTTAAAGGGGCTTCTACATGGTTACCTCAGATGGGTACAAAGCTCTTCTATATAGATGAGAAAACTAAGGCTCATCTTAGGAATACACACTTAGGAATCTCACACTTAAAATTATCTAAGAGTTATCTAAGACCACACCATACACTAGCAGCGAAGCCAGAGCAGTAAGTTTTCCCACAATATAACAATGTTTTCTTTTACAAATTAAGACAAAACCAAACACTTCAACTTCCTGAGCATGGAAATGGAACAGAGATATGTAAATAAATTAACAGAAACCGTGAACAACTATGCTTTTCACTGTTCTGAATATCCACCTCTTGGAAATTTATTTTGTAACCTGACAAACTTGAACATTTACTTCCTTTATTCCAAGGAAAACAGTTGGTAAGATCAATAGATAGAGTCATATTAGGATTGAGGCCATGGTTTTTATAATGTGACAAATAAAGGTTTGAGGGAATGAATTAAATCAAGGTAAGTACAGACCCAAGAGTTAAGTAAAGAAATAAAGAACTTATTTCTGCAATTTCTTAACTGAAGAGGAAACAAGAAAAGTTATTACTGATTCATGAGAACACAATTCTGCTGTCTTTGCAATATAAATGTTTGGGTCTCCTAAAAAGGAGGCACTCAGATTTATAACTTGGTTTTACTCACACCAAAATCAATACATGGGACTCTTGAATTGAATTTAGGGTTTCAAAATGTAATTTATGAGTCACTAGAGATACAGCATATTTTGAGCAGAATAGCTTCATGTTTCTTACCGATATTTCTTTCTTGGACATGCTTAAAATATTCAAGACCTAATTCAACAGGTAGTCCTTTTCTGCCAGCTAGGTCATTTCACTGTTGCCAAATTGGCTCCCTGTTGTGTTTCAGGCTGACTTTTTAACTCCCTGATGGAACCTGAAGCTTTTTATTTAATCCCAACACCTCAGTGAGGAATGAATATAGAAACATAGGAAAGAAGCTTCTAATATTCAATTTTATCTTCCACATTTTCACATGCCAATAAAATAATCAAGAGAATTTGTCAAAATATCTGACAAATAAGACACTAAGAAATTTTCACCATCGTAAGGGAGAGGTAATGACAGTAATATAAATCATGATTGATATTTTTAGGTATTTCAGTGATCTAAGTAAAATCAGGAGTGGGGGAGATCTTTATGCATGCATAAAGGGTGTTTCATTCAAAGGAGATAATTTACACAACAAGGACCTGTGAGAATTTTAACTGGAGTGTAGGGATCAGTCTCTGGCTCTCAAATTTGTGTTTTGATGCATTATCTGGGCAGCTTTTTCAGCACCAACAAAAGAAGTCATCCCTGACCCCTAGACTCAGTCAGTTGCCTTGTTGTCTGCCTCCATTTCATCTAGTGCCTTCCCTATGATTACACTAATCCCTCTATACTGTAATTACTCCTTTTTTTTTTTTTGGTATTACCTCTTTCATTGCCTGTCTTCCCCACCAGACAGTAAGCTCCATAAAACTGAGCTGTCTGTATTGTTCATCGTTATAAGCCCAGAGCCTGGCAAGAGGCTTGCATATTGTAGGAGCATGTAAGTACTTGTGGAACGAAGGAATTGATAATTGAGTGAATGGATGGAATGGAATGGTTTCAGAATCAACATATGGGATTTTTTATTTAAAAAAAAAAAAAAACAACAGCAGTATGCTGTGAAGGATTTGAATTTGGGGAAGGGAAGAAAGCTGGATGCACACTTAATTTTAATAGCTACTAGTGTTCCTTTCCTTTTTCTTCCAGAATTCCTGTGGCCAGAGCTTTCCTAGCCTTTTCATTGACTGCAGCGCCACCTACTGCTGCGTTGGAGGAAAAGCCATCTTTTCACTTGCTGATTGCAGGTAGTGACTGGGACCAGACCCCAAGGCGCACAGATGTCACACCATATCATCCCACAAAATGATTTTTATTCCAAGAAGATTTAAATTTCCAAATGGGATGTCAAGGTCTGTTCTGTTTCATTTTGTTCCTTATGTTTTCTCCTTTTCTGGAACTAAGGTCCTTGATGACTTGCTTTTTAAAATATTTCAGTTGTTTTCCATCAGTACAATTCACATTGATTCATGAAAGTTAAAACTCTCTTTGTTTACCTGATAGAAAATTCAACTCATTATCAAAGTGTTTCCAAACAGCTGCAGATGCACTGTCTTGCCTGAAGCACCCTCGTCTGCAATAAGGAATTTGCAGTGTGAAATCTAGTCTAATCATTTTCCCGATATTGCTGAATTAATATTTAAAGCCTATTCATCCAGGTTGCCCCTCCACATTTTTAGATTTTTTTAATCAATCAGAAGCATTTGGAATCAAGCCACACAATTATTCTTATGGTTTATTATCTCTATTTTAGAGATAGGAAATTTGAATATATTTCATCAACATACACCACAACATATCAGGGACAGAGTCCCAGATAGTAACTCCTGGATACTGTGCCCTTCCTTGGAGACTTGCTGAATGAGGAGAGGGGATCACTATCACATAAATGCCTCAGAGGAAATACATCACTAGTGTATCTTCTCTTTATCTGAACATGTTGACATCTATATTGGCTTCATGAAATTCCCACCCCATTGGGAATTTGCCCCATAAAAACTTGGTAACTCCAAACTAAATGAGGGGGGGAAACAACAGGGAACCTAAAATAGTATAAGGAAACATTCTTATGCCTTTTGCAAAAATAATATAACCCTGTATTTTTTCCAGTGTCCCTTGTTCATTTAAGAAGTCACTTCTGCTTTCTTCATCACTGAAGCAAGTCGGCCGGTTATGCTGTAAAAAGTATACAAGCGCTTATGATTACAGTCTAGCATATTCCAAGTCACACACTCAAATGCTTACAAAATTCTAAATTTTTTACAGGACTATGTTTACTGCCTGAAATAAAGTAAAAAGTTAAACACCACCCAAACCCAAGTGGCTGTCCCCTCATCAGGTCCTTCTGTTGACTGATACCCACTTGGTGTGTGGACATTCATTTTCAGTGCCTTTGAGTTCTAACACAATAATTATCCTAATGGCAACCCACTGTTACTTCCTCTTCAGCTTGTTGCTTGACCTCAGAAAAGATGTATTTATTTACTTCATCATTAAAAAAAAAAAGTCTTTCTGAAGCTGCAATCCCTAAAGATAGACATTGTTTTCACCATGCTCTTAGAAGACATATGATGCTGTGACTATTACTGGTTCAAGGGTTGTTAAGCAGATAGAAGGGAAAGGACATTGGGGATGGAGAAAACAACCTGGAAGCCCCAGGCCTAGCTCTCTTCCCCCTATTAGCTGTACACTTGGAGCGGTTCAAACTCAGGTGGCAATTCACCCATCAAACCTCAGATTCAGCAGTAAAGGGATTCTAATAACTCCCTGTTTAGCTCATAGGGTTGTTAAGAGGACAAACAAAGTAATGCATGTCAAAACATTCAGTGAACTATGAAAGTGCCATACAAATGTAAGGACAAACGAGCTCTTAAATCTCCAAGTGAAATCATTAAGTAGGCACTATTATATTTCCATTTCTCTTGCTAAACGAAGAATCACAATATTAAAAATTCTAAGTACAAGAAGCAACCACAGAAACATGGAGTTAGTTTGGTGGTTCTTCAGAAAGCTAAGTATAGAACTACCACATGACCCAGCAATTCCACTACTAGGTATATACACAAAAGAATTGAAAGCAGGGACTCAAAAAGATATTTGCACACAGATGTTCATAGCCGCATTATTCACAATTGACAAAAGACAGAAGCAACTCAGTGTCCATCAACCAATGAATGAATAAATAAAAGTTGGTCTATACATATGATGGAATATTATTCAGCCATAAAAAGGAATGAAGTCCTAATACATGCAACAACATGGATGAATCTTGAAGGCATCATGTTGAATGAAATAAGCCAGACACAAAAGGACAAATATTGTATGATGTTACTCATTTGAAACAGAATAAGCAAACTCACAGAGTCAGAATCTAGAATATAGGTTACCAGGGGATGGAATGGGAATAGAAAATGAGAAGTTAAGTCTTAAAATGTAGAGTTCCTGTTTGGAATGATGGAAATGTTTTGGGAATAGATGGTGGTGATGGTAGCACAACAACCCCCACCACCTGCCCCCTCCCCCTCCATCCAGATGGGGCCATGTGACTAGTTCTCACTAAGAATTTAAGTGGAAGGGCTATGAATCCATTCCAGGCTAAGGGGTTCCAAGCAGCCTTCCCTAACTTCTCCCTCTTACCTGCCTCCTGGCTGAATGTAGAAGATCCAGTAAGAATACTGGGGCCCTACAAGACAATGGCCACACTAGGTAGAAGAGGCCTGGAACCCTGTGGTACTGTGGAGATTGTGAAGAGAGCAAGAAATAAATCTATTGTGTTAAGCCACCTACTGACACTTTAGAGTTGTTTGTTACAGCGATTTTCCTTCCCTGATATATACATTCCCATTTATCCAAAAGCCTACCATTTAGAGTCCTGGGTTTTTTTTGTTTGTTTTATTTTTTGTTTTTTGTTTTTTGTTTTTTTTTTAGTTAGCAAGCTCTTCTTCCACAATACAAAATACTTCCAAACAAATTAGGGCTACAAGGCATTCTTTCTTTATTGTGTAAGAAAAAGTTTTTAACTTTGGAATAAGGAAAAGAGTTGTTGGATATTCTTTCAATCGAGTGCTGGAGCCTCTGGGTCTTACCTGGTTCTCTTAGAACTCTGCAGCTTTCATTGTCTTTAGACTACTTTACAACTCTTTAAATTGTAGAGAAATGCAAATGATTCCGGTCTAAACAAGCCAATTAATTTTCCAGTGGAGGGATAATACTCCCTGCTTGGAAAAAGTCAGTTGTGTGTCCATTTGTAGATTCACTTATGCCATATAAATATGTGGTTCTTGCTCTTTCCTTTGAACTGGTTGTGACATCTGCCTGGTTCCTTCACTGATTAATAAGTTAAAGTCATTTACATGTACTCGTTTTATATCTGTATTAGAGTCATGATTTAAGATGTCTTTTAAAAGTTACTTTTTTTTTTTTGAGGTACCGGAGTCGGGGATTGAACCCCGCACTGCACATGTTGGCTTTTCCATTTGTTTTGCTTGTTTGTTTTGTTTTTGTTTTTAGGAGGTACCAGGGATCAAACCTGGGACCTCATATGGGGGAAACAGGCATTCAAACACTTGAGCTACATCTGCTCCCCTAAAAGTTATCTTTTAACAAACATGAATTATCCCTCAAAATTAGTTAAACCAACCTAAGAGTCCAGAGTGAAGATGAAGATCAAGGAAGAAGAAAAGTCTGCAAGAGTCCACTGAAAACAAACTTCCTGACATTATGATTTTTTCCATGGTTTGTCCCCACTTCTTTCTTATTAGTGAATTAAATGAATGAGTTGTCTTTAGATCTGTGGTTTCTGAAGCTTATCCCTAAGCAGTAAGGCCTACCAGGCAGCAACTCTTCACTTTAACTCTGCATGCATGGTCTCCATTACCTGTCTACTTCCCATGCGGTAGGGCTCGGAGGCCCAAAGTCATAGCCTGCAGTATGTGCAATACTTTACCAACTTGTGATAAACAAACACAGGTGGCGATTCACCCATCAAACCTTCTGCAGTTAGAAGTCGACAATATTATCTTGGGTATTTACCCCCAAGGATTCATCAAATCGATCCTATTCCAAACAGGTATGGTCATCTTTCAAGAGGAGCAGCCTGAATACTCAAATCCCTTTAATTCAAAATGATTTCAACCCTGTAGGAAAATTTAGAGACAGAAGGTATAAATCAAGATTGCTTATTTGTGAGCACTCCTGTTTTAAATTCCTTCCCTGGGCCTTGATAAACTGTATGCTTGTGAAATTCATTTTAAAGATTCTACACATGAATTGAACTGGGACCCCTTGTTGATCGTGTATCTATATTTTGTGCCAGATTCTATGAAAGAATCGTTCTGTATAACAGAAAGCTACTCTCCTGAAATGGAAAAGCAGAACCCTGTAGCTATTAATTTTCAAATGCTGAAATGAAATAAACAAGTTCACTGGCTGAGTCCAACCTTAACCTTTAAGGATTTAGCATCCTTTTTTTAAGGTCTTCATTGGAAGTAGGGGGAAATTACTAAATTGCTCTATTTTCTGAGATACAGAAGTTCAGTGCATTTTTTTCTCTGACCCAGATATGTAAGACAAACAAAATTTGGAAGATTCCAGATATTCAGATTTCCATACAGTGAGCCAATAACATTTGATTAAATAATTCACCTTAATTAGCATTGTTGTATAACCTCAAATCAAGAGATAAGGAAACTGTTTTGTTTTAATGCAAGTGGAAGCTTTTTAACATCATCTTTATTTACTTTTCTCTGTATTTCTCAAAGAAGATAATTTATGCTTAATTTCTTCCTTTCTGAAAATGTTCCCAGTTTGCCCAGTATTTCTTCTTGTTTAATTCCCAGAAGAGCCTACCAAATGTTTTCGTATTTTCATAATTCTCCAACAGAGCCTACAAGTGCATTCTGATTAAAAAGAAATTAGTTCACAGCATTCCCCTCAGATGTAATGGGACTTATTAATGTTTGTATTAACTGTAACTGATGAAGAGATTATTTTCTGGCTTACTTCCAAGATTTCTTTTTCTAACTCTCTTTAGGAAAATTGACTGCTGAATTTCCACATAAGACATACACTCCTCATTAAAGAAATGTGATGTTTTTCCAATTCTTTAGTTCAATAAAATTTTATTTATGAATATGCATATTAGGGTTTCAGCTTCTAGAAAGCATTAAATCTATTATCTCATGAAGATAGGTAAAAGAAATAAAATCAAGATGAATAATTTGTAGCTGAGATATTTGGATTTAGGTTTCTAGAAGGATCTTCATAATCAAGTTCTTAGTGAAGCTTAGATACAAGAACCCAATATCTAAGATTGCTTGCAAAACATTAAAGACATGGAAAGAAAAGATTTTTTTCAAACCAGGGTCCCAAACCATATAAAATACTGTATTATAATCATAACTTTGCTATTGCCAGAACTGAGATACAAAAAGACAACTTGGGTCACCAAGAGTGAGATGCTCCAGGGTTTTGTCCATCCACAGAAGTTTTAAACAACAAGCAAAAATAGGTGGAATCATCTTTTTCAGAGCTCTGGAAAACAGTTAAAGGATTGCAGTAACTGGGAGAGTGCCAAGTCAAGAAAAAGGCAACTTAAATATGGTAGGAAAACCTTGAAGCACCATTGCTGACCCTTCCTCCATCCTTTCCCTGGCTTGGTGTGGACCTGGCCCACAATCCCAGCATGGGTCCCTGGTTCTGGTTCTGGAGGGAGTAGAGCAACCCTTATACACATATTAGGGTGCATGTATGTCTGTACCAATATATCTGGTGGTAACCTGAAGGACTGAACCAGGACATTCATCACAGGCTAACAATCCGAAAACTTGCCCAGCATATAGAGGCAATTCACACAGCAGCTAATACACTATAACAAAGTAATCAAATCACAGCTGCCTGGGTCAAAGAATTACAGAATTTAAGGTGTACATATACATGGTATCCAGGACAAGGAGGAAAGACTGTTTCTTATGGGAAGATGGGACATTCAGATCCATGTAAATGGGGAATTCTTAAGGCCTCACGTGCATGCCCAGGACAGGAGGCATGCTCAGAAAAGACGAAGAGGATCCTACGCTTTCATCTCAGGCTATTCTTTAGACCCACTGTTATTACGCTAAGCTGTAAAGGAGAGCACTCACACAGGACAATATATACACACTGGGAAATGAAATTTCTTGTTTTCTTATCTTTTCTTTCTTACTTACTTTCTTCCTTTTTGTTAGCTCCTAGCAAGCAAGGAAGTCTCAGTCACAACACCAGCTGAATATAACCTCAATGAGAAGATACCTCAGTGACTAAATTCCAGAGATAGTAAATTAAAATATTAAAATGTTCAATATACAACAAAAGATTACAAGGCATACAAACAAAAAGGAAATGATATCGTATGCAAAGAAGCAAGAAAAAGCATTAGAAACCAACAATGAAGAGGACCGGACTTTGGACATACAAGACTAACAAATTTTTTAAATTCTCTTAAATATGCTCAAAGAGCTAAAGGAAAACACAGACAAAGAACTAAAGTAAATCTGAAAAATAATAAAAGAACAAAAAGAAAGTGCTAATAGATAGAAATCATTAAAAAAAAAAAAAAAAAAAAGACCCAAACAGAAATACTGGGGAAACAGATGTGGCTCAAGCAATTGGGCTCCCATCTACCATATAGGTCTAAGGTTTGATTCCTGGGGCCTTCTGGTGAAAGGCAAGCTGACCCACATGGCGAGCTGGCCCAAGCAATGAGCTGGCCCACGCGGAGTGCTGGCCCCTGCGGGAGTGCTGGCCCACACAGAAGTGCTGGCCCGCACAGAGAGCTGGCGCAGCAAGATGACACAACAAAAAGAGACACAGAGGAGAGACAATGAGAGACACAGCAGACCAGGGAGCTGAGGTGGTGCAAGAGATTGCACACCTCTCTTCCACTCCAGAAGGTCCCAGGATCGGTTCCTAGTGTCGCCTAAAGAGAAGACAAGC
>JAQZBX010025450.1:0-29532 GCA_029593785.1 Cabassous unicinctus
TATCAACTGAGCCTTCAGTGAGTCATAATCTTTTTGCTAGTGAAAGGTCTTGCCTCGATATAGATGGTTGTTGACCCATTAGCGCAGTGGTTGCTAAAGGTTGGGGTGGCTGTGGCAATTTCTTAAAATAAGACAACAATGAAGTTTGCCACATTGACTTTTCCTTTCAGGAAAGATTTCTCTGTAGCATGCCATGCTGTTTGATAGCATTTTACCCACAGTAGAACTTCTTTCAAAATTGGAGTCAGTCCTCTCAAACTTTGCCACTACTTTATGAACTAAGTTTATGTAACATTCTAAATCTTTTGTTGCAATGTCAAAATGTTCACAGCATCTTCACCAGGAGTAGATCCCATCTCAAGAAACCACTTTCTTTGCTCATCTGTAAGAAGCAACTCCTCCTCCATTGAAGTTTTATCATGAGATTGCAGCAATTCAGTCAAATCTTCAGGCTCCACTTCTAATTCTTGTTCTCTTGCTATTTCTACCACATCTGCAGTTACTTCCTCCATTGAAGTTTTGAACCCCTCAAAGTCATACATGAGGGTGGGAATCAACTTCTTCCAAACTCCTGTGAATGTTGATATTTTGACCTCCCATGAATCACAAATGTTCTTAATGGCATATAGAATGGTGAATCTTTTCCAGACGGTTTGCAGTTGACTTTTCCTAGATCCATCAGAGGAATCACTATCTATGGCAGCTATAGCCATACAAAATGTATTTCTTAAATAATAAGACTTGAAAGTCAAAATGAGTCCTTGATCTATGGGCTGCAGAATGGATATTGTGATAGCAGGCATGAAAACAATTTTAATCTCATTGTCCATCTCCACCAGAGTTCTTGCATGACCATGTGCATTGTCAATGAGCAGTAATAGTTTGAAAGGAATCTTTTTTTCCTGAGCAGTAGTTCTCAGCAGTGGGCTTCAAATATTCAGTAAACCATGTTGTAAACATATGTGCTGTCACCCAGGCTTTGTTGTTCCATTTCTGGAGCACAGGGAGAGTCAATTTAGCATAGTTCTTAAGGGCCCTAGGATTTTTGGAATGGTAAATGAGTACTGGCTTCAACTTAAAGTCACCAGCTGCATTAGTCAGCCTGTGGTTTGAAGCTTTGAACCCAAGCATTGACTTCTCTCTAGTTATGGAAGTCCTAGATGGAATCTTATTCCAATAGAAGGTTGTTTCATCCACATTGAAAATCTGTTCATCAATTATCTTAGCTAGATATTCTGGAAAACTTGCTACAGCTTCTACATCAGCACTTGCTGCTTCACATTGTACCTTTATGTTATAGAGATGGCTTTCCTGAAACTTCATGAATCAACCTTTGCTGCTTCAGACTTTTCTTCTGCAGCTTCCTCACCTCTCTCAGCCTTCATAGAATTTAACAGAGTTAGGGCCTTGCTCTGGATTAGGCTTTGGCTTAAGGGTATGCTGTGGCTGGTTTGATCTTCTCTCCAAACCACTCAAACTTTCTCCATATCAGCAATTCCTTTCTTATCCGTGTGTTCACTGGAGTAGCACTTTTAACTTCCTTCAAGAACTTTTCCTTTGTGGTCACCATTTAACTGTTTGGCACAAGAGGCCTCGCTTTCAGCCTATCTTGGCTTTCAGCCTGCTTTTCTCACTAAGCTTAATCATTTCTAGCTTTTGATTTAAAGTGAGAGATGTGCAACTCTTCCTATCACTTGAACACTTAGAGGCCATTGTAGGGTTAATATTAATTGGCCTAATTTCAATATTGTTATGTCTCAAGGAATAGGGAAGCTCTAGGAGAGGGAGAGAGATGGGGAACTGTGGGTCAATGGAGCAGTTAAAACACACACATCACTTACCGATTCAGTGCACCATCTTATATGGGTGGAGTTCATGGCACCCCCAAACAATTGCAATAGTAATATCAAAGATCACTGGTCACAGATCACCATAACAGATATAATAATAATGAAAAAGTTTGAAATATTGTGAGAATTACCAAAATGTAACACAGAGACATGACGTGAGCACATTCTGTTGGAAAATTTAATATGACCAAAACAGAATTCCTGATTTCCTGCACAAGTACACAACCCACCCCACACCCCACCCCCGCCAATCCTGATCTTTCATTGGTCTTCTTCATTTTAGAAAAGTGCTTACATCAGAAAACTGTGAGTCATTCTTTAGTCCTCTCTTCTCTTTCATCCCCAAATCTAATGCATCAGCAAATTCTGTCAATCCTGCATCTAAAATATTTCTCAAATCCATCTGCTTTTCTCCATCTCCACTTCTACCATCCTACTCCAGGTCACCAGGGCTGCTGCAACAGCCTCCCAAGCATTCTTTCTATTTCTACTCCTGACCACCATCAGCTAGTCTGGCCTCAAACCTTTCTCTCCCAGCAACCAGAGTGGTCTGTTAACATGAATTATATAACATCACCCCTTTTCCTTCTTACATGTCTTCAGTGTCTTCCTATTGCACTTTGAAAAAAATCCAAGATTTGTATCTTGGCTTCAGGGTCCTTCATTATCTGGTCCATGCTCATCTCACCAACCTTATCTCATTCCACTCCCCAACCCACTCCTATGTGCTCACTACATGGACTTTATTTCAGCTCCTTGAATAAATCAACCTCTTTTCAGCCTCAGGGCCTTTGTACATATCTTCCCCTCTGTCTGCAATGATCTTCTCATGGCATTTATGCTTGGCTTCTTCTCATCCTTTTGAAATGACTCCAACTTTAGCTTAAAGATTACCTTCTAGAAAGGCCTTCTTAACACCCCATCTAACTTAGATTCTCACTCTATTGCTTTTATTCTTATCACAGCAACCTTTTTATCTCTTGTTATAGTAATTACTGCTGTTTTTAATTATTTGTTTATTATCTGTTTTCCTCAACTAGGCTCTAACATGATGAAGGTAGGGACCTTGTCCATCTTGTTCACTGCTGTATCCCCACTGCTTAGCACTATGCCAGGAACATGACTCAGTCAATACTAACTGAATCAGTAATGAATAAAGACCTCATGTATGAGATATTATACAGACAAATAGTCTAAAGTGTTGAAAGTAAAAGCAAACTTATTTATCTGCCTTTCATCTACATTCTAATCCCAAGGTTACAAATGAGCTGGAAAAAATGTTTGTTTCAATTAACTTAGTCCTCCAGTAAGTACTCAAAAAGTGTTTGTTGAATTGAAGTAGTTAAGCATAGCATAGAAAGTAAGGCACTAAAAATTTAAAACCTCTCTTCCTTATTTAGAGCTGATGCAATCTTTTTAGAAAAATTTTGTCATAATTTACGGTCATAAATGACTCACTATAAGAAACTGTAGAAATGCAAACTATAACAAAGAAAAAAAATTTTTAATCAAATATAATATCCCCACTCAGGTATAATAATGGCTAACACATTGGTGTATTTTTATCTAATCTTTATTACTAAATATATAAAATATATACAACTCCTGAAAATATTTTCTAGTCTTTCATATATTTAATATAATATATTAAACACATAAATTCAAATACATATGAGTATTATAAACGGTATCCTATAAAATAAGGCTATATTTTGTATAATGTTTCATAATGTTTTTCCACTTCAAATTATATTCTGAACATTTTCTCAGATCATTAAATTTAAAAAATATACATTTTAAATATCTGCCTAGTATTCCATCATAGCAATCTGTCATAAATTATTTAACCAATGTCCTATTTTGGGTTTTTAGATTATTTCCAATTTTTTTCATTTTGTAAATATTGCAACAATAAAAATCCATGTATATAAATCTTTTTACACATCTGATTAGCCCTTTGGGATAAATTCCTGGAAGTGAAATGACTGGACCCAAGGGTATGAATTTTCAAGATCTCAACATATGTTGCCAAATTGCCTTTCAGACATGTTCTGGGTCTGTTCTCACCAGCAGACTAGGAGATGGTACATTCATTCTCAGCCTCCACAAGGCTGGGTATTAAATTCTGCCAATTTGGTAGAGAAAATGTTTGCATTTACATTTTTTTGATTACAAGAAAAGTTGAACTATGTATTTTTATGTTTATTGGGATTTTATATTTCTTCTTTTATGAATTACATGTTTACCTCTTTTGCCAATTTTTCTATTAGGGCGTACATCTTTCCTTTTCTGATTTGCACTCTGTATATATCAAGGTTATGCTATCTGTTATTCATATATGTTTCAAATAATTTATTTTTGGTCTTTGTAACTTTTTCAACGTTAACTTATTTAACGTATAAATTAAAATTGTTATATAGTCAAATATTCTCCATTGTTTGGTTCTTTTTTTCATTTGTACTTAGAAAAGCCTATTTCACCTCAATATCAAATAGAAAATTATCTATGTATTTTCTACAGCTTTTAAGATTTTTTTTTTTTTTTTCATTTTAATCCAGCTGGGTATGTATGTGTGATGGGGTGGAAGTAGGAACATAATTTTGTTTTGTTTTTCCCAAACATTCTCAGATGCATTTTCTAGTATATCATTTCCTTCACTGTAATTTGGGTGGCTTTTTTAAAAAAATCAAATGCCAGATTTTATAAATACTAGGATCTGTGGTGTGTTGGTTTTTTTCCCCTGAAAATCTCCTGATCTCTCAATAACTTGGTAAAGTTTCAAATCAACTTTCTTTTTTTGTATCTTGTTTTACTCTACTTGTAAAAAAAATAGTGTGTAAGTGGCACTGGCATTATTTGGTGACAGAGCTAACTTTTCTATACTAGTCTTCTTCCTAGAGCTAAATAATCATTCAAAAAATCAACCAACTTTGGGCAAGTTATTTAATTTCTCTGGGCCTCAATTTCTTACTCTTCAAAAGAAAATGAACAACCCCTCCCACCCACCAACCTTAGACTTCCAGTATGAAAATAACTGAGTAATGTCTCTTCTCACAAATCATACAAAATCATCAAAGATTAGGAAACAGAATTTCAAATTCAATCATTAACAAAACTTGGAAATATCCGAGACTTAAAACCACAGACAAGAAGGAAGACTGCCAGAAAAGAATGAATATCAAACAAGGATATGGGAGGATATAGAGAGAGGATAGATGTAGCTAAATTTCTTTGGAAAAAACAAAACAAAATACTGGCAACCCTTTTTCAAGATAAGAAATGCACCCTGAGGTGCAAACCACAAATTTCTTTTTCCCATCAGTAGAAATGGGCTGTCCCAGCTGGTGAGGGGCACTTTTCTGGACCTGGCATGGCTCCCAGGAGAAGACAAAGCAGAGAAGGCAAGCTGAGGAAGAAATCACACCAAGTTAAGCCATGTTTGTAGGAAGCAGTCTGTCAAGGAAGTAGGGAGAAGGAAAGGAATTACCTCGTAAGCTGCCCTGCCTTGCTAATTTTGGTTGGCTTGTAATGAACAAAGGCTGAAAAAACTCCCAGAGACACTCTTAACCCTGCACCATAAGGAGAATTACTGCTGATCTGGACTATGGTTCTCTTCCCAACCCAGGTGAAGTCTAGGAAAAACTAAGCTCATTACAAGATGAACAACAGTGAAAAAGATCACAGAATTTCATTATTTAAAAAGTGAAGGATGGGAAGCAGATGTGGCTAAGGCGATTGGGCTCCCGCCTACGATATAGGAGATCCAGGGTTCGATTCCCGGGGTCTCCTGGTGAAGGCAAACTGGCCTGTGTGACGAGCTGGCCCCCATAGAGTGCTGGCTCGTGCAGGAGTTCTGGCCCTCATGGAGTGCTGGCCTGCGCATAGAGCTGATGCAGCAAGATGATGCAACAAAAAGAGACACAGAGGACAGACAATAAGAGACACAGCAGACCAGGGAGCTGAGGTGGCACAAGAGATTGAGCGCCTCTCTCCCACTCCAGAAGGTCCCAGGATAGGTTCCCAGTGCCGACTAAGAGAAGACAAGCAGGCACAAAAGAACACACAGCAAATGGACACAGAGAGCAGACAGTGAGTGCAAAACAATGGGGGCGGGGTAAATAAAAAATAAATCTTTTTTTTTTAAAAAGTGAAGGAAAGACAAATGACAGATGAAGGGCATTCACCAAAACAATGTTGCCACAAAAGCAGATGAAAAATTTAAGCCAACATTTCCTCATGAATTTTTTAATCTGGGTAAGAAGAAAATTATAAATCTTAATAAGCAATATAAGCTCTGAATAGATAAAGGTATATACGATGTTCACATGTTCTTACGGGAAAAAGATAATGTTGAATCACTACCTTATACCATAAACCAAGGTAGAGTCCAGATGGATTCAAGACCCACATGTAAATGAAAAAAATTGTACATCTATAAAAGGAAATGCAAGAGATAATTTTTGTTAAACAGGGATGGGTAAAATCTTCCTAAACAAGATCCCCAAAGCACAAACCATTCAACATCAAAACTAGGGACTTTTGTTTAATTATAGACACCATAAGCAAAGATAAAAGACAGATGACAAGTAAGGAGAAGCTCAGCCCCACTAGTAATCCAAGGACTACAAATTAAAACAATGAGATACCGCTTGAAATTCGTAAGAATGGGAAAATCAGAAAAGTATTGGCTAGAAAGAGGTAAGAGGGAAATTTTCCGCACTTTTAGTGAATGTGTAAGATAGTATAGACATTCTGAAGGGCCATATGGTAATATTTAGAGAAAATATAATATGTGTGTGTCTTATGACCCAGAAATCCTATTTCTAAGGTTATATCTCAGAGAATTCTTGAACAGGTTTGAGTTATGAGCAAAAATACAAATTGTGGGGTTTTTTTGGTGTTAATTGTAGGGAATTGAAGACAATCTAGGTATTATCACATAGGAAACGGATGAGTAAAGCATGCTGCAGAGTGGTGGAATACTATGTAGTTAGGATGCATGGATTAGGCATCCAGAGAGTAACATGGATAGAGGTTAAAATATAGGGTCGATTAAAACAAATAAAAGCAGGAAATGAAGCAAAACAGCAAAAATATGCAAACTGAAAATATAAGCACACACAAATTAACACTACATATTTGACAGGGGTACATGCATTTTTTAAACCTTTATTTCAACTTCAAAAAATGAAAAAACAAACAAAAGGCAGTTCATCAAATTATAGAAGCATTACTTGAAAAAATACTGTCCAGGCACATTTATCTTATTTAATCCTAAAACAAAACTCAATTGTTTCTCCAGTGTTCCAAAAGATGAATAAAATGAGTACATATTCATTAAATAACATGACCAAGGTCTCCTTGCTACTGAAGAAAATGAAAAATAAATGCTTGATCATATTCACATCTCATAAAACTAAATCCCATATACCTTTATTTTTTACCTTTAGCATTGATGTAGTACCTTCTTTGCCTTTGCTACAAAAATATTACAATACTACTGTTAACTATAATCTTTAAGTTACATTAGTTTTATTTTTCCCATATATCACCATATTCTTAACACCCTGTAATAGAAGAACATTCTTGTATTTGTATTATTAACCAAAATCCTCATCTACCACTGAAATAACTATATTATACAGTTCCTAGATTATCCTCTAACTTTCTTTCAATTGACATTAACCTCCCGAGACTACCTTTTGCAGCCACAATCATGTTTATAAATTAGCAGTGTTAGTTATACTCATTACCATGTGTTACTAACAATTCTATCCATTTCCACATATTTACAAACAACCTTATTAAACATTTTACTTACATTCAGCATCAGCTCCCCCTTCTCAAGCCAAATTCTGTCTCCTACTAACCTATACTCTATAAAATACAATTATATAATAAAGGGTCATATAGCATAGTATATGGGTGACATTTTAAGTCTGCAGAGAAAAGATGAATTATTCAACAATGGCATTGAGCTACTAGGTAATCTTTTTCAAAAAAATTAAAGTTGGAATCATATCACTAAGACTAGGGAAGTTTTTCCTAAGCATAAAACAAAATTTAAAAGCCATTAAGGAAAAACATTTATAATTCAGCCCATACAAACAATGATGAAAACAACAAAAGTAAAGCAAAACAAAAGCAAAACCAAAAACCAAAAAAATTAAAAAGGCCACAAAGTCAAAGGACATATGAAAAACCAGGAAAAATATTGTACCTCACATTACAGGCAATTTCCTTGATGTATAAAGATCTCAAAAGAAAAGAACAGAACAGAACAGAAAAGAAATACATTAGGAAACCAGAGTCTAAGCTATAGATATGAATGAAGACTCTGCAGAAAAGTAAATACAAGTGACACAGACATTCGAAAAGATGCTCAATCTCACCAGTGCAGTGTCATGACACAATGAGTTTTTAGTGTGTGAGGAAACAGATGCCCATGCATTCTTAGTATAGATCACTAAAATCTTTTATGAAGGTCATTTGGCAATATTTCTAAATTTTAAAACACACATACAGGAATTACACTTCTAGGAATGCATACTGTAGATATACCCCAAATAAGGAAATGAGGTATACATAAGTTTATTTACTACAATATCATTTGTTATAGCAAAAGATTGGAAAATACCCTAAATGCCCTGTTTAATAAATTATGGTACACCCAGGCAATAGAATACGATACCACAGTTAAAAAGAATGAGGCAAGCCTTTATGTACTTGTGATGGTTAATTTGATGTGTCAACTAGGCCAGGTTATGGTGTGCAGTTGTTTGGTCAAACACCAACCTAGGTGTTTTTGTGCAGATACTTATTCAATCAGTTGACTTTAATTAAAGGAGATCACCTTCCCTAATGTGGTGGGCCTCATCCAATTGGTTGGAGGCCTTACATGCAAAGAACCAGGTGTTCAGAGAAGAAGGAATTCTGCCTCAAGACCACACCCTCCAATCCTTCTTCAGTTCCCAGCCTAAGAAATTCAGAGTCAAGATTTCAGCTTCACTCTTATTGGAATTTCCAGCCTCTGGCCTGCCCTAAGAAATTCGGATTTGCCAGCCCCAACAATCAGATGCGCCAGTTCCTTACAATGGATTTCTTTATATACATATGTGTATATAAACACATACATATAAACACATGTACACATATGCATATACTACAATACACAGAGATATACACACACACATGTATCCCCTGTGTGTTCTGTTTCTCTGGAGAACCCTGACTGACACAGTATTACACACAGAATTTTCTAGTATAGTTAATACACTGAAATATTATTCTGTGAGAAAAATCAAGGTGCAGAATAATACACATAGTAGGCAGCTATTTGTGTAAAAAGGGGGAAAAAGAGTACAAGAAACTTGTAGCTGTGAGTGCCTTTTGAATTTTGTAGCTTGAGCATATATTAATTATTCAAAAATAAACTTAGATGTTTTATGTGAAGATCAATTTTTGTGAGATAGCTTACGTGAAAGTCTTTGTAAACTTTAAAGTTCTAAGCAAATACAATTTAAAGAAGCAACTCATCATTGGAAGTTGGGTTTCAGAACTGCCTCACTTTCTATACAGCTCTGTGTAAATTACTCAGTGTCCAAGAGTCTTGGTAACTGTGTCTCAATTTTCTTATCTCTAAAATGGTAATAACAATCCCTCCCATGCTCACAGAATTGCTGTGGGCTCCACTGAAGTTAAAATATGTGAAGATAATATATATGTGTGTGAAAATTTTGTAAACTACCAGGTTTTAAAGAATGTAAGGTATCATTGATACAGAGTTAAAATTCAAAATATGTGGTGAGTGATACTGGAATTCGGAGATGGATGAGATCAGATAGAGCAAACCTGTACTGTTCAATAGGGCTGCCACCAGCCACATGTGGCTAACTAGCACTTGAAATGTGGCTGGTCTGTTTGAAATGTACAAAAAAATGTAAAATATTACACTAATAATTTTACAGATTATATATTGAAATAATATATTAAATAAAATATATCATTAAAATTAATTTCACCTGAACTTTGAAATGTGGCTACTAGAAAGTTTAAAATGGCATATGTGGCTTGCCTTATGTTGCTATTGGACAGAGGCAAGATTTGGATTTGATCTGGAAAGAAGCACAGGATTTGGAAGGACAGAGGAAAAGAGTGAGAAAGTTGCAGCATTACCTGCACCATGTGCAAACTCATGGAATGGTCTCGCGCAAAGCTCAAGTTCACACTACAATGAAGAGCCTGGCCCAATTCCTTGGGAGGAATCCAGATGAGAAGAAGAGACAGCATTGGGTAAGTAACATGTCTGGATAACGAAGGACTTTGAAGACCACTCTGAAGTTTGACTTCATTGGGTGTATTTGTAAATAAAGTTTGAGCCAGGGAGTGATGCCTGCCAAGCATTGTTTTAGCTACAGTCCATTTTTTATTACCCAATTGTAGTATATATGTTTACAGAGTTTTCTTTCTTACAAGACTGTCCAGATTTGGGATGTTATCACAATTGATGGAAAAGAAGGAAATGGGGAGGGAGAAAAGGGAGCTAATATTTAAAGAAAGCCTAGATCATTATGCAAGGCATATGTCAGATTTACCTGCTTAGTTCTTGCACAATCTTTTGAGAATACGATGACTGTCTCCATATTCCATAAGGTAGGATCATTCAGAAAAGTCATTCCACTGTTCCACACACAACTAAGACTGAAAACCAGTTTCTGATTGACCAACTGTTACTCCACAATGCGGCCTATTAAAAAGAAAAACAAAAACGGTAAACTGTAAATCATACTATTAAATCTAGTTTTTCACTTATAAACCTACCCAGTAAAAGATTCAAGAGGACTCTTATTCAACTAAATATATATGCATTTATTCAACAAAATGTTTGTAAATCTGAATAATGAGCACTCTACCTAAAGCTCCATAACTATAAACAAGGAAGACTTAAATGTGCTTATACATAAATACATCTGGGAAGGAAGGCAAATTTAAAATGGTGGCTTTTCACCAGATTGAGCGATTTGCTGGTTTTTAACTGACCACACATTTAGTGAGAAATCGAGAATGGTGTGGTGTCACTGTGGTTCAGATTTTTAACTCCTTGGAGAGGGAGCAGATGTGGGTCAGTAGTTGAGCACCAGCTTCCCACATACAAGGTCTGGAGTTTAATCCTCAGCCCAGGTACTTAAAAAAAATTTTTTTTTAATTAAAAAAATTTTTTTTTAATTTTTAAAAAATTTTTAAAATAAAAAAAAAATAGAAATCTTTTGGGGGAACAAATGGCAGCGGGGGGTGGGGGGGTGGCGAAGGCAGGAAGAACCAGAAAACATGACGTCAAGTAACTCAGAGGGGAGGAAGTGGTTTCTCTCTTCCTCTTCCTAGGAAGCTGGTAATAAAGTAGTCGGCTTAATCTGTAGGAAAGAAAAGAGGGATGAAGAATAGAGCCTGAGGTAGTGGGGTGGCATGGGGAGTTCTCTCTACCTGCCGTTTCCTTCCTCTTTTTTGGGTGGGAGACATGACTTATGTGTTCATGAATTTCTAATCTAGACCGTATCCATGCAAAACAAAGACCTCAACCTTATGGCAAAACATAGTTTCTGTGAGGAAAGGATGTGTCTGGTCCAGCTGTCAGAAATCACCCAAGTCTCTCAGCGTGTGCCCTTTGCTGTCCTGGAGGCTGTGTCAGTTCTTTGAAGCAAACTATTTTTTTGGGCAACACACCAAAGGGTAACGTAACCTCAAAGCCTGACAAGTTGGATCCCAGTTCTAGCTTTTCTCAGAAAACTTCTTACAAAAATCTTTAGAGTTGTTGCTTTGTCTTTGAAAACAACTTTTAGAGGATGCAGAGGGAGAGAATTTACTGACTGGAATAACAGTTAACAACAGTAGGATGTTAGAGAAAACCCCAGTTGAGGAGGACTCTAATGGTCTGAAACACTTTTTGATTATAAAATTTACCTTAATATTTTTTATGATTCCATATAATAAATACCCAGAATTAGATTCCTCAGGACAAAAGAGCAAGTAGTTCTGGGCAGCCACAAAACAGATTTCATGTAAAAGTCTGCTGGTCTTTTCAACTGCATTTCAAATGCTTCACCATTAAGAAATGTGTAGGGTTTTTTGTTTGTTTTTTTGTTATTTTTTTGTTTGTTTTATGTTTTAGTGCCTGCTCTATTTTTGGAACTAATGTTAGGGAGGTTATAAAGAGGAATAAAACTGTCCCTGCTCACAAGAAACATATAATTTAATAAAAGATATATAATCAAATAACATGACAAGATAGAATAAAATAAGAGCATATGAATGATATCAACAGAAATAGATTACCATAGTATATAAACTTATGCCTCATCTGGATCAAAGAGAAAAGAGAAACATTCACCATTGTTTGATTCCATGTAAAACTCTATCTTGAATCAGTGGATGCTGGGAGGAAGGGTCAATTCTTGCTGCTTCTTCTGATGTCTTTGATGTGGGGACTAAGATACATAATAGAAAATGGATTTTGTAGCTCTTCCAGAAAAATTATCTCAATAATATAGAAGATAGATATCTCAGAATACTGTAAATTCAGAGGATAGGCCCCTTGTGAAAAGTAAAAATATCAAAACTAATGAATAAATTAATAATTGCTTCTTTTTATTTTATTAAATTTGCAAGAAGAGCAAAAATAAATAGAACCAAAAACTTTGAGAATTAAAGGCAGAATGGCAGCCCAGTCATTTCTCTGTTCCAAAAGTATAATAATTCAGATTATATTAAGCACCTTCATTTGGTGGGTTGATGAGAAAGCAGAAAAAATATCCCTTAGTTGTGCAAATGGAGAGGTGAGTAATAACATGGAATCTTGCTTGCATCTACTTGTAAATTCCACACTGAATTTTCTACCAGGAAAAAATGTGATTCCAAATTCCTATACGTGGTGGGCAAAGTTAGGCAGTTTGGGAACTTTGATTTTTGACCAGTCATATAAACTATTCCTTATTCTAGGAAATTGAGGCAGTAGAAATTATCAATATTTCAACAATAATTCAAAACATCAGTTCGTGGGGTAAAGTAAATAGCTAAATATATTTAGTTGTCTCCTCAAAAAATATTTTAAAGCATTCTTTGAGATGGTGCCATTGAAGAATGTCTTAATTTTTTAAATTTTGCAGTCCATGTTCTTTTGACTAGCTATTTTTAAAATAGTCTCATGGGAAGATGTTCAATAATATTATTAATAAAAGAAGGGTAATTATACATGAGATAATATATTCTTGTCAAACAAATTAGCTAGGATTGATTTTTAATAAATGCTCTGAATGTATATAGTATAAATATCCTGCTGGTGTAAGTGTTACAAGCAATTTATAATATATACTATAATAATATACATCAAGAACCTTTAAAATGTTCAAGCTCTTTCACTTACTATTCCTACTTCTGGAAATCCATTTTACCAAAATAATGATAAATATCTAGAAATTTTATGAACAAAGATTCTGCTAGTGGAATAAAAGTTCTTCCCTTCAGCTGACTAGACATTATGCGTTCTTCTTTACTTTCTTGAACCAACCTTTTCTGACTGCCCAATGTTATTTTTCCCCTTTGCAGAGAGCTAAGCCTGCGTTCCTGAGCCAGTCATTGGAAAGAAAATGGGAAAGCCAAGACTGGCCTAGATGAATCAATAATGACCCCTGGAGCCAGAGCCAATTCCTGAAACTAATCCCTGCTACACAATGGGAGAGGGATCCAACCCATAAGAGTCAATGTCCACCACACCTGGCCCTCCAATTTCTCCCACCTCAGTGGGTCCTGCATCTACCAGGTTGCTCAAATCCAAAAAGTGGCTAAACCTATATTTCTACCTGCAAAATAGTTCTCAAATCCATTCACTCCTCTTCTCCACTGCCACCGTTCTAGTCAAAGCGACTCCATTTTTTACCTGGAAAACAGCTGTGCCCCTCCAACGATCTCCTCACGTCTATTCTTCCCCATTCTAGCCAGAGTGACATTTCAAGAATGTAAATTGGGTATGATTCTGCCCATTTTAAAGCCCATGGATGACTCCCTAATGCTCTTAGAATACATGGCAAACTTCTCAGTCTGGCCGCTGTGTCATCAGACCCTTGCCTCTCGGATCACTCTCCCTCTCACAGTCTGTGCTCCAGCCTCACTGACCTTGTCTTTCTTTTCCTCATATTCCCTCATGCCATGCCCACTACCTGGAATGCTCCTCTTCTCATCAACTGGCCAAAATATGCATTCTTCTTTACTTCCTTGAACCAGCCTTTTCTGACTGCCCAATCTTATTTTTCCCAGTTAGTCTCTCATAATACCCTGTTTGCTTACTTTCTGGAAACAATTTATAATTACACACTTACTTTATTGTTGTTTCTTATTAGTTTAATATCTCTCTTTCCACTAGACTGGCAGTTACCTGGGGGCAGAAATTACGTTTATTTTTGTTTTCATCAGTCCTGGGTACATAGTAAACTTTCAATAAATATTTGTTGAAAGAATCATAGTATGAATGAACAAATAAATGAATTAAAATTCTTGGTTAAAACATTGATAAAAATAGACTATAAAATTGTGTAGACACTATGATTACAACTTCTTTGTAAAATCAATCATTGAAAAAAAAAAAGACTTAGAAGGAAATAAAATGTTAACAAGTTGTTTGGGGAAAAGGATTATCATTAATTTGATTTTTTTTCCTTTTTGTTTTCTGTATTTTCAAATTTTTGTTAATGATTATTTGGAACTTCAAAAAAATAGGTATTTTAAATTTTTGAGAAATCTTTACTTCCACTATAATTCTCCTCCTAAGTTCCAAAAATAATATGAATTTTTATCTCCCAAAATTTATTATAAAATGTTTCCATTTACATTTTCCAGCATATGGTCATTTGCCCTCTCAGGATACACAATTTGAAGAGTTTATAAAGAGATTCTAAATGGAACACTTGCTCTATATGGATGGGTGAGAAAAGTCACTAACTCCTTGGCAACTCATTCGTGGTTTCAGAGTATGGAGAAAAGTAACTATGATTACCTAAATATCCACATGCTTATTGCATATTATGGGCATGCATAATTATTATGCACTTTTCCCCTAAGATGGTATTACTTGACATTTCCTAGCAATTTCTTGGCCATATAAGTCTCTGAAACTTCATCACTGGGTACTTCAGAACTCAATGTAATAGTCAGTTAAGATCACTCTCAATTTTCTGAATAAATTATCAAGTCATCCTCATCAAATACTCCAGAAGCCCCTCTCCACCCTGACTTTTCATCCATTTAAAATATATCAGATGTGTCTATGTAGATGAAAGGGAAGTAGAGTGCAAGATTCTACCCCTTTAACATCTTTTAAATCCATCTACTTCTTGCCACATTTCTCCATTCCCACTGCCTCCTCTCTAGTCCAGGCCACTGTTGCCTACAACCTAGCTACAGTCCTCTAATTGGTGCCTTCCATCCATTTTTTAAAACCCTTTATTAGGGAGTTTATAAACATAAAATACACCTACTTAGTTGTACATTTTGATGAGTTTTGACCAATTTATACACCAGTGTAAACACCACCACAATAAAGATACAGAACTTTTTCATCACCCCAAAATTTCCCTTATGGTCCATCTTAGTAAATACACACACATACACACACACAGTTCTAGGCAACCACTGATATGTTTTTTGTCACAGATTAGTTTTGCCTATTCTTTTATACTCAGCATAATGTTTTAAAGATTCATCCATGTTGTTGCTTACATGCATGGTTCATTCCTTTTTTATGAAAATATCACAATTTGTTTATTCACTGATGGATTCTATAGAGTTGTTTCCAGGTTTTTGCTATTGTGAATAAATCTATCAGCATTCTTATGAGTCTTTGTGTAGACATGTGTTTTTATTTCCCTTGGGTAAATAACCAGGCGTGGAATTGCTGAACTACACGTTAAGTATATATTTAACTAAGAAACTGCCAAACTGTTTTCCAAAGTGGGTGCAACATGTTGCATTCCTGCCAGCAATGTATAAGAATTCCAATAGCCAACATCCTTGTCAACACTGGGTATTGCCAATTTTTTAATGTTAGCTATTTTAATGGGTGTATACTCTAGTATCTTACCGTGGTTTAAATTTGCATTTCTCTGATGACTAATGATGTTGAGCATCTTTTTATGTGCTTATTAGATATTTGCATATGTTCTTTAGATAAATGTCTGTTCAAATATATTGCTTATTTTTAAAATTGGGTGTTTGTCTACTTACTATTGAGTTGCAAGTGTTTTTTTAAATAGAATCTGTATACAATTTCTTTGACAGTTACATATATTGTAAATATTCTCTCCCAGTTGGTGCCATGAACTTTGAACTTTCATATTCTTAACAATGTTTTCCAAAAAAGCAGTTTTAAATTTTGATAAAGTTCAATTTATCATTTTTTAATTTTATGATTCATAGTTTATATCCTAAGAAATCTTTGCCTACCTCAAGGTTGTTAAGATTTTCTTCTATATTTTTTCTAGAAGTTTTATAGTTTAAAATTTTACATGTAGGTCTATGGTGCAAATAAGTTATTGGAGTGTGTGTAAGGGTGAAGGTTCATTTTTGTTTCATAGAGATATCCAGTTGTTCTAAGGCCATCTGCTGAAAAGCTAATCTCTCCTACATTTAATTATCTTGGCATCTTTTTTGGAAATCAATTGATCATAAATGTGTCATTCTATTTCTGGATTCTCTACTTTGCTCCATTGATCTATAAAGCCATACATTCACCAATAACACATTGTCTTGATAATTGTAGCTTTATACTAAGCCTTAAAATCAAGTAGTATAAGTCCTCCAACATTGATTCTATTTTTTTAAAAATGAGTTGGCTTTCCTAGATCCTTTGTATTTACATAAAAATTTTATAATCATATTGGAAATGTTTATCACAAAGCTCTCCTAATATTTTCATTGAGATTGTGTTGAATCTGTAGATAAAATTGCAGAGACTGGACATAGTAAAATATTGAGTCTTCCCATCCAGGAACATGGTATATCTATTTAAATCTTCTTTAATTTCTATCAGCAATGTTTTCTGGTTTTCATCATAAAGACTTTGTACTTATTTTGTTAAATTTATCGCCATTTCATTGTTTTGGTGATATAGAAAATGGTATTTTAATTTCGATTTTAAATTATTCAGTGCTAGTGTACAGAAGTACAATTCATTTTTGCACACTGACCTTGCATTCTGCAATCTTGTTAACTCATTTTTCAGTTCTAGTAGCTTCTTATAGATTCCTTGAGACTTTCTTCAAACACTATCACATTATTTGAGAATAAAAATAGAATTGTTTCTTCCTTTCCAATCTATATGCCATTCATTTCTCTTACCTTTTTGCAGTGACTAGAACCTCTAGCATACTGTTGAGAAGACATGGTGCGAGTGGGCATCCTTGCCTTGTTCTCAAACTCAGTGGGAAAGCATTGTTTTTCAGAATTGATTATGATGTTAACTGTACATTTTTCATAGATACTCTATTATGTTGAGACAGTTCTCTTTTGTTCCTCATTTGCTGAGCTCTTTTATCACAAATGAGCATTGAATTTTGTGAAATGCCTTTTCTGCATCTATTAAGATTAACAAATGGCTTTTCTCCTTTATTCTGTTAATATGGTGAATTACATTTATAGTTTTTTTTTTCATTCTTTTATTAGAGAAGTTGTGAGCTTACAAAACAATCATGCAAAATGTCCAGAACTCCCATACATCACCCCTCCACTAACACCTTACATTGTTGTAGAACATTTGTTACAGATTATGAAAGAACATGATCAGATTATTACCACTATGGTCCATAGCGTACACTTGGTATATTTTTTCCATACACCTCCTACATTTGTTATAGTTAATGAGAGAACACTGTCGTATTTGTACTATTAACCACAGTCCATCTTCATCCACATGGTTCACTGTGTTATATAATTCCATGCTTTAAGGTGGTAAGATAAGAAGATAGTGATGCATGGGAAAAATACAATTAATATAACTTATGGACTATAGTTAACAGTAATATTGTAATATTCTTGCATCAATGTCAATGAAGGTACTATAACAATGCTAAGGGACATTTATAGATTTTTAAACGTTAAATCAACCTTGCATTCCTAATATAATCCTCAGCTGGTCATGGTGTATTATCATTTTATGCATTGCTAGATTCTATTTGTCAATATTTTGTAAGGGTTATTGTAGCCATATCTATGTGGTATATTGGTATTTAGTTTTCTCTTTTTTGTAATGCTTTGTCTGGTTTTGGTAGAAGGATAAACATGGCCTCAAGAATTAGACTTTTAATTAGAGTATTTAGACCATTTTCCTTTACCTTCTTACTATCTGTTTTTTATTTTTCTCATCTGTTATTTGTTCCTTTTTCCCACTGTTTCTGTTTTCTTTAGGATTGAGTACTTTAGGATTGCATTTATATACTCTATTAGCTTATTAGCTATACCTTTTTACTTTAATCTTTTAGTCATTGCTCTCATTTTACAACATGCTACTGTAACTTATTACAATATACTGTCAAACAATATTATACCACTTAAGGTATGTTTTAAGACTTGCATAACTGTATACATCCATTTCTTTTCCCACATCATTTGAGCTATTGTTGTCATATGTTTTCCTTCCATTACATAATATCTCCACAATACGTTGCTATCATTTTACTTTAGTTAATTATCTTGAAAAGAACTTTATAAAATGAAGAAAACGTGTTTTCTATTTTCCTATATATCTCCCATTTCTAGTGCTTTTTATTTCTTTATGTGGTTCCAAGATTCCATCTGATATCATTTTCCTTTTACCTGAAAAACTTCTTTTAACATTTCTTATAATGCATGCCATCTGGTAATACATTCTTTCAGGTTTTGGGTACCTGAAAATATTTTTATTTTGTCTTCATTTTAATAGAACATTTTTTCTGGATTTAGAATTCTGTTTTGATGGTAGCTTTCTTTCAGCACTTTAAAGAGTCATTCCATTGTCTTCTGGCTTGTGTATTTCAGAGGAGAAGACGGTACATTCTATCCTTTGTTCCTATGTATGTAAAGCATCTTTTTCCTCTGGATGACTTAAACACTTTTTCTTTATCACTGTTTTTCAGGAATTTGATAATTATGTACCTTCGTATGATTTTCTTTGCATTTATCTTGCTTGAAATTTGATGAGCTTCTTGGACTTGGATTTATAGCTTTCATCAAATTTGGAAAACTTTCACCATTGTGTCTTCAAATATATTTTTCTATTCATCTCCCTCCCTTCTGAACTTCAGTTTCACCTAGTTTAGACTCTTTGATACCACAGGCCTCTGAGGTTATGTTCTCTCTCTCCCTCTTTCCTTCCCTCTCTCTCTCTGCTTCATTTTGGATAGATTCTATTGGTATATCTAGATTTTATTATTAATGCTATAATTATTATATTTATAATAATTAATTTAATGTCCTTGTCTGCTAATTCCATCATCTCTGTCATTTCTATGTCTGTTTCTATTTACTTATTTTTATCCCAGTTATGGGTCATATTTTCTTGCTTTGTATGCCTAGCCATTTTTTCACTATATGTTGTTGAGTACTGGATTTTGTTGTATTGTTTTTAAGAATGTTGGATTTTTTTTCTGGCTGACAATTAAGATATTTGTAGGTTGGCCTAATCTTGTCAGGCTTATCTTTAGGCTTTTTTAGGCTAGCCTTTACTCTAGAGTTAATTTATACCCATTTCTAAGGCATCACCCTTCTGGGGTCTCTGTTAAATGCCAAAATCACTTAATAGAGTCTCTCCTTTTTGGATGGAGAGAACTAGAATGATTCCCAGTTCTGTTGTGCTATGGAAATTATTTGTATCACAGCTTCCAGTAATGGTGCTTTCCTTGATATTTATTCTTACTTGGCGTCATGGGTTTTACACTGTGCATGTTTATATTGGTATTCATCCAAATATTCAAGGGAACTTCTATGCAGATTTCTGGAACTTTTTCTCTGAATAGTGCTCTCCTCTTGGGTACTCTGCCCCACAAATTCTAGATGCCTCAGCCTCCCCAAATTTTGATCTCTTTCTCCTCAACGCAACAAGACTGCTGGACTCTATTTTGGGCCTGCTCCCTGTATCTGAGGTTGGATATCACCTGCACACAGAAACCTTTAATGATGGTAGGGCTTCTATCATCCATTTTCCCTTTTCTAAGTGATTACAATCCTTTGCTGTATGTTGTCCAATAGTGAAAATAGTTCTTTTCTATATTTTTCCAGTTTTCTCATTGTTTACAGTGGAATGCTAATTCCAGATCATGTTTCTTCCCCAGGGCTGGAAACATAAGTCTCTTCCTTCCATTTTGTACATTCCCCACCCATTCTCCATACTGTAGTCACAGTGATTCTCTCAATAAAAATCTGATCAGCTTCAGACTACAATGAAGCCTATAGGCCCTCTATGGTTTCATCCACACTTCACCCTTTTTTTTTTTTTTTACCATTCCCCAATTTCTACTTTATGCTCCAGCATTAGTGAACTACTTCCAATTTTCTTCAAATATGCTATGCTCTCATATCTGAACCATTGCAAGTACTCTCTTCTCTACTTCTCTACCTTCAGAGGTCTCCCACAAAACTTAGACTTGGTTATACACCTGCCTGACATAATATCCTGTATTTGCCTTATGATAACCCTTATCCCCTCATTATAATTACTTATTTAATAACTGTTTTCTCCATTAGGCTATTAAATGCAAGTGAACGTTCACCTCTTTCATTAAATCTGCTAAATTCCCAGTGTCTTGCACAGTAGCTGGCAGAACAGAGTTCAATGTTTGATGAATGAATGAATAAAAACCTAAGGTAATTAACCAAAGAATTGATAGTGAAGGGGGTAAGTGGGAGTAGGGAGAGAAATAGGGAAAAAGACAACCAAACAGGGAAGCGGGTGTGGCTCAGTGGATAGAGCCCCGTTTACCATATGGGAGGCCTGGGTTCGCGTCCCGAGGCCTCCTTGTGAGGGCACGCCGGCCTGAGCAGTGCGGTGGGCTGATGCAGCAACCTCAGGGCAGGAAGCGGGTGTGGCGCAATGGATAGAGCACCCGTTTACCATATGAGAGGCCCCGGTTCGCTTCCCAGTGCCTCCTTGTGAGGGCGGGCCGGCTCACGCGGCACCGTGGGCTGATGCGGCAAGACCTCACAGCAAGGGGGAGATAAGCAGACACAGAGAAGACACGCAGCAAATGGACACGGCAGCACAAGCAGCAAGGGGGGCGATAAATAAAATAAAATAAATAAATCTTTAAAAAAAAAAAAAAAGACAACTAAACAAATACTAATGTTGAAAAAACAGACAGATCTTAAAGATAGTGATTTTTCATTTTGTTGACCCTATGGGTTTTATTCTCTAGATGCCACTTAATTCTTTACTTTGTTTTCCTGTGTCAACAGAGGCACTAAGGTAAGAAGGGTATATTTGATAACTTCCTCTTGTGAACCAAGAAGACTCAGGGTAAATGCTTTTCCATAATGGAGTATTCCAAAGTAATCATGATGAACAAAGTTTCATAATAATTGAATGCAGTACTGGATGATTCTATTACTGCCTTGGGTGATTTCATGGAAGAGGGAGATCTATTATGCCTTAACCTGTTCTTTATCACCACTGATATTTTAGTGTCTAGATAAAAGAATGTTCACAGATCTGTTATGATATTCATCATCCTCATCAAGTCATGTGAACAAAAAAATTTAGGTTGTGGCAGTCAAAGATCTGGGAAAGAATGTTTAGGAAAACTGAGAAATTGCATGTTTCATACAAGAAAACTATGCAGAGATTGTAACATTTTAATTCAAAAGTTGCAGAGCCATTGCCCAAGATGTAGAAGTGGCTTGCTTATTTGTAGTCACTGAGCTGTATCATTTATTACTTCATCAAAAAGTAAAATGAAATAAAATAAAACTTCTCCCCTTAAAGTGGTATGCTTTAGTGCCATATTTAGAATGCCCATCAAAAAAGAAGGCATTTTCAAACTAAAGCTCAGATTCCCGTTTGAAATTCATTTGGTGGAGAGGAAGTCATTTATTCACTAGAGATTCAGTGGCATAATAAGATATTAGAGCTAAAAGTGCTCTTAGGGACCATTTGGACCAATCTCCACACTTCAGAATCATAAAGTCATTTTCCAACAGCATCAACTGTGTCCTTAAATACCATTTCTCCCTGTGATGTTTGCCCTCATTGTGGCCTCTGGCCCATCAATGCTTCTCTTCTTTTCTCACTCCATCAGCCCCTTTGTGTCTCCTCATTTATCCCCACTGGTAGTCTGGACTCCCACAGTGGGCATTTCAGCATTGCCCTAACTAGCAAACTAGATCTCCTTACCCTCCTGACCTGCCCTGACCGCTATCCCAACCTCCGCTCAGGGCCAGCTTCGTGTCCTCAAAGTCTTCTTGGAGATTTCCTTGGCAATTATCTTCTTTCCATCTTCTCTCTAGCCTTTCTCTGGATGCACAGAAGCAGGTCACCAAACTAGGTGAACTAGGTCCACTCCAGTCCTATCATCTAACTTTATGCCCATTGGTTCTTTAATTCATCTCCTACTGATGCTCCGTTGTACACCACACTTGTCAAATCCTGGGATTTTGTAAATACCTGGAACCCTAAAGACCAACAAATCCAATGTCTTTATTTTATGAATAAGGAAATCCCAAGATGTTAAGTCACAGAGTTAATAATAAAGCTCTGACTATAATCCAGAAAGAGAAACTCCAACTTTTTTTCACACGTTAATTCACTTGAGCCCAGGACCTTCAGATTATTTCAACACCTGTTTTACCAACAGTAGGTAAATCATCCAGTGAAAATTCCCTCAACCTTCTTAATCTCTACCCCAACATGGTGGAGTGAAAAGAATATGGACCTTCAAATCTCAGGTCTACCATTTACTCTCCTGGGGAAATTATTTAACCTAATTTAGCCTAAACATCTTTACCTGTAAATCAATAACAACAGACCAGTACTCTACCATGTAGGGTGGTTGTGAGGGTTAGAAGTAATGTGTGTAAAACATCAAGTATAATGGCTGGCATATAGATGTTTAATGAAGGTTGTTTTTATTTTTCCTCTTTTAGCATACTATTCTCTCTGCCTCTAAAATTTTCTTTATCTTTACAAATATTCTTTATCTCCTCCTTACAACTTCCATCCCTCAGAAGATGTGGTTTTCTTCCTCCTCTCCAGAGCAAATCCCTCTTCTTGGGATTGTGAATCTATTTTTTCCACTTTCTCTGGAACTCAAAGCCATCAGCTACCTGTACTCTCTAGCATCTTATATTTCTCTTTCTCTGTGAACTCCTTTCCATCTGGCCAGTATTCCACTAGGCTTAAAAATACTCACAGAAGAAAAATCTCAGCACAGTGCTTCTTAATTGGAAAACTGGGAGAAAGTAAGCAACAGATCCTGGGCATGATGTATTTTTTGACAAACTCACAGATAATTTTGATGAGCCTTCTTCCACTCACATTTGAGAAATTTTGCCTTATTGAGTGGCAAGGTTCTAGCTTTCTTATTCCCTTTACCACCAATTTCTGAGGGGAAAAAAAAGTAATACCATTTTATCGTTACTTACTCACTCTTTAACACCTAGAAATCTTGTTAAAACACAGGTTTCTGGGCCTTAACTGCAAGCTTCTGATTAAGTCTGGAGTGGGCCAACAAGTTCATTTCTAAAAGTTCCTAGATGATATGATGCTGCTTGTCCAAGGACCCCCATGATGAGACACTGCTCCGGAGGCTACTCAAATGTGACTTGCCAACCAGCAGCATCATTCATCATTACTTGAGGGTTGTTACAGATGCAGACTCTCAGGCCCCACCCCAGACCTACTGAATCTGAATCTGCATTTTCACAATGTCCATGTGACTCATGCACATTAACGTTTGAGAAGCATTACTCTAGATCACTGGTTTTCAATCGTGACTAAACATTAAACTCACGGAGAATTCTGGACTCTACCCCTAAGATTCTGATTTAATTGGAGTGGGGTGGGATTTAATTGGACTGAATCTTGAGGCCCAAGGATCAGTCATTTTAAATACCAGGATACCTTGTTATAATGTAGATTCAGACTAAATCTCAGGTGGGGCTGAGGTTCTGTTTCTAAAAAGCTCCCATGTGATGCTTTTATGCTGTTGTGGTTTGAGGATCACATTTGGGGTAGCAATCCATTCCATTAAGCACCATCAGTGCTCTCCTAGTC
This sequence comes from Cabassous unicinctus, assembly GCA_029593785.1. Lineage (NCBI taxonomy): Eukaryota > Metazoa > Chordata > Mammalia > Cingulata > Chlamyphoridae > Cabassous > Cabassous unicinctus. The sequence continues at coordinate 24,130 of JAQZBX010025450.1, forward strand.
TCCAAATTCAATGATTTTTTTTTAATCCTTCATCCGTCTTCATCTCTCCACAGCTATTATCCATTCTTCCTGCTTTAAAACACTGGTTTTCAGCTTTGATTGCAAATCAATCACCAGGGGAGCTTATAGAACTACTGATGCTTGTATCCTACTCCCAGAGATTCTGATTTAATCAGTATGCAGTGAAGCCTGGGAATTGGGTTGTTGATATCTCCCCAGTTGGCTCTATTGCGAGCAAAGTTTGAGAGGCACTGGGTTAAACCCTCTTTCCTCATTCCTGAGATGCAGCACTCTTCTGTATTTTCTCCTAGCTCTCAATCACTTCTTTCCATCACTTTTTCTATCACTCCTGAGGATTCATCCATCACCATTATTGAACATGACTCCTGTATCTGTGTCTGAAAACTTGACATCTAACTCAAGTTCCCCAAACCTGCCTCGCTTGACTTCCATATTTGGGTTAAAAGACCATTAATTCTCCAATGTTAGACATTCAGAGCTTGATTCCTCCTTCTCTGGCTCCTTTCCTCCCAGTCGGGGCCAGGCTTTTCCTTTTACTCTCCTGTCATGTCTCTCCTTTTCCACTCTCAGGGGGTTCCAGCTGCGTGGGCTTCCAGGGCATCCCCAATGGCCTCCAAAATATCTCTGCTTTTTCTCTCTCTCCCTGAAGGTTACACACTTTGACCATGGTGTTGATTCCTCACCCTACCTCCTTGGTATCTATTACCACCCTGTGAGGAGGTGTTCTTAGGGACCCACCTTGTGAATGCTGCAATGAATTATTTGATAAAATCCACACACACACACACACATACACCCAGAACCCCTTACCTGGTGCATTTCTTTTCTTCATATCACTGGTCACTTTTGTTTATGTTTATTGTTGTTTCCTGCCACGAGGATATAAGGTACACGAGAACAAGGATTTTCGTCTCTTTTGTTCTTTGATTTGTCCCAAGAGCCTAAAACAGTGACTGGCACTTAATTGCTATTTGTTGAATGAATACATAAATTTCAAACACAGCAATGTAGATATCAGTTAACTGTCCATAAAGTAGGTAAGTCCTGCTATGGGGAGCTTCCTGGTAGGATTTCCTCAAGCCCTTCTCTTTCCTAGATACAACTCTGGGCTTCAGGAGGAGGGAAGACATAGGGTAGGTGGGAAGAAGAGGTCACCGAGAAGAGGATGAGGCAGAGAGCAGCATATTAGATAACTTTGGTTTTCCCTATCAGCGTGTGTTTATAAAATGTGGAAACCCTAGTCCAGTCACTGTTCAGTTCTAGGCAAAGTGCAGAGAGTTACAAGGGACAAAGGCTAACCTACTGACTGAGGAGGACTCTAGAGCCGAAAGCCATTCTTCAGGGCTTCCCAGCACCAAGGACGCAGCAAGCAATCTTTCTTCTCTGAGATTAACCTGGCCCAGAGCCACGGTAAACACCAGATCTCCCTTTCAGGGAGGAAAGATTAAATATCTGATTAAAATTTTTGGCTGCTAATTTATTGAACTTGGATGAAGGAGCCGTTTGGAAGTCACATGACATTCACTGTGTGTCTGCTGTTGTTGTTCCACGCAACAGAGAGAGGTCAGGACGCAGTTGAAAAACAAGGAGCAGCAGGCTCCGCGTGGGCGGCGGGGCGGCGGGCTGAGGGGAGCTCTCTCAGGCCATCTTGAAAACTCGGGGCCAGTTTTTTCCCACTTAGTTTGGGAAAGTCCACGTAGGCTGTGGCTGTTTCTATTTCAACCTCTCACTCTGTGCTTGTCGCTTTGTAGATTTGGGTTCATTTCATCCCACCCCCGCCTATTGTTCCCAGCCGCCCAGCACAGTGATGTCATGGGCAGCTTAAAAGTATACAGGAAGCCTTCAAAGCTGAATGACTTAAATATACTCTGTTCTGTGTACTCTTGCTTCTGGCTCTCTATGGAAACCACATCCCACAGAACGCAAGAGGTGGCCATAAAATTAGAGATGCTCTCCTCCCCTCCCCCACCCACACTGCCTTCTACCACCTCCTCCTCCCCCTCCCCCGTCGCCCTTCCCACGTCTTTGGAGAGGGGCCAGCACCAGAGAGGGAGGCTAAGAGAAAGGAAAGCCAGAGGAATAGAGGGTCAGAGGGAGTTTCCTCAGAAAAACAGGGGTGAGGGGTTTCCAAGAGAGCCAAAGGTCACCTTTACTGGCCTTTGGGTAATAAAATCAGGCATTCAGCTTGGCAGAGCTGCCAGTCAGGGTAACGCCCAAAGTGACAGAAAACCACAAGGGACTTGCCTCAACTTGCAGACTTCAGCAATTGCACTCTGTTGAGCCTCTGCTGGGTGAGTTGAGCCGCTGTCCCGTGATACATTTTGAATAAAGTCAAACATGAGGCAGTTTGTAACAGGATAATAATAACAAATATGTGCACACAGCTTTACAGTTTACAGAGCACTCTTTTATATATGTTATTGTATGTGTCCGTCACAAAGATATGGTCAAGTATTAGCACCATTTTACCAGTGGAAAAAAGAACTAAGTAGAGACCTTACTGATTTACTCAAGGTCAGTTTACTGTCAAGGGTGGAACCAGGGCTCCAGGCAGAATCCCACATACGTTCCACCTCGCTGCTTTGCACTCAACTTAGGGACTTAGTGTCTCTTTCTTTTTAGAAATTGTCTAAAACTAGTCTTTGCCAAGCTATCTAGCTTATAGTATTGTTCTATCTCATGGAGCTACTAGAACTAAATGACAATTTGTGCCTGGCCCTGGCCAGGCCTACCCTGTCCAACCCTCCAAAGCCTTGGAGCTAACTCGTTATGCACATCCTCAGATCGGCCCTGTCACATCACTGCAATGGGTTTGAGCATTGCCTAGACATTATTTTATAACCTGGGAACAAGGTTGCTAGGATGTACTAGCACTGAGGTCAGAAAATGTCCCTGGAACCAGGTGACATAATTTTATAAAAGCATTTTTCACAAACACATTGACAAGAGTTCTTAATCTGTGATCCATAGACAAAATTTAGGGGCTCCATTGAAGTAGAATGGGGAAAATTACATCTTGATTTTCTGTAACCTTTTACTGAAATTTAGCATGTCCTTCCATATTAATGCAGGCAACACACCACATCAGTATTACGGTGTCTATTTTCACCAATAGAAATCACAATTTTTTCAAATCATATTTCAGTTGTAACATATCTTGGTATACCATTTATGCTCATTACTACTTTTAATTATGGTAGTTGTTAGATCTGCTAAACCTTGTTAATGTATTACTAAAGATTTTAATATCATAAATTTCTCTTTGTGAACATTTTGATCATTGCATTTCTATATTAGTTCTTCCTGTATAATTCTGAGTATGTTATTTTATGCATTTAAAAACATTATTCTGAAGGTGACATAAGACATCTCCTGGAAAATCCTCCCTTCAGAATCAACTAATAAAAGGAGAAATTCCACTTGCTTGGAACTCTGGAGTGTGATGGAGACTGAAGAAGGACTCCATAATTGCTGAATCAAAGAAAACGAAAAGAGAACACCAAAATAAGTTAAGAGATTTATGTCCTGGCGCCACCAGTCTAGACACTGCCCTCTCACTCAGTCCTGCAGAGCTTATGATCACAAAAAGGCTGCACAAACTAGGTCCTTCCTGCTGCAGTTGCAGAATATGGAACCACTCATAGCAGTGAGTTAGAACCCCACACATATTCAGGCACAGGGACCCAAGTTGGCAGAGACTCAGGGCAGAACACAAGCAGCTGAGGAGTGCCACATACATAAGTGCCCTCAGGGGAAAAAAGAGACTATGGCAAAACTGTTAGCAATAGGTGCACACACTCAATCCAGTCTCCATTTGCTGGACCACATAAATGCAACACAGACCTTTCTGGATTGACTCACCTTTCTGGATTGACCCTATCTGGGTCCTTGGGGTGGGGTACATCCAACAGCAGATTTGAACAGGAAGAGGAAACGATAAGTGAACTAGAAGATGGGAAAATTGAAATCATACAGTCAGAAGAAAGATGATAGAGAAAAGAATAGAAAAAAAATGAGCAGTGTCTCAAGGACTTGGGTGGCAACATGAAGTGTACAAACATATGCATTGTGGGTGTCCTGGAAGAAAAGAAAGGAAAAGAGATAAAAAAAAAAATAGGACAAAATAATGGCTGAAAATTTCCCAACTCTTATGAAAGACATAAATATACATGTCCAAGAAGTATATTGCACTCCAAGCAGAATAAACCCTATTAGACCTACTATGTGACACATACTAATCAGAATGTCAAAAGCCAAAGATAAATAGAGAATTCTGAAAGCAGCAAGAGAAAAGTGATTTGTCAGATACAAAGGTTTCTCAACAAGACTAAGTACCAATTTCTCATCAGAAACCATGCATGCAAGGGGGCAGTGGTATGATATATATAAGATACTGAAAGAGAAAAACTTCCAGCCCCAAATTCTTTATCTGGCAAAACTGTCCTTCAAAAATGAAGGAGAGTTTAAAATATTCACAGATAAACAGAAACTGAGAGAATTTGTCAACAAAAGACCTGCCCTACAAGAATTGCTAAAGCAGTTCTTCAGATTGAACAGAAAAGGCAGGAGACTCACTTTAGACCCAAAGACACAAATAGGTTGAAAGTGAAAGGATAGAAAAAGATAATCCATGCAAAATGTAAACAAAAAGGAGCTTGGGTAGCTATACTAATATCGGATAAAATAGACTTTAAGTCAAAAACTGTTACAAGAGACAAAGAAGGACACTATATATTAATAAAAGGGTCAATGCATCAAGAAGAAATAACAATCATAAATATTTATGCAATCTGAAGGGAGAAATAGACACCTCTACAATAATAGTTGGAAACTTCAATACACCAATCTCATCAATAGATAGAACACCTAGACAGAAGATCAATAAGGATATAGAGAAATTGAATAATATGATAAATGAACTAGACTTAACAGACATATAGAACATTGTGCCCCCAAACAGTGGGATGTACATTCTTAAGTGTGCATGGATCTTTCTCTAGAATACAACAGATGTTGGGTCATAAAACAAAGCTCAAAAAATTTAAAAAACATTGAAATTATACAGAGCATCTTCTCTGACCATAATGGAATGAAGCTGGAATTGACAACAGGCAGAGAACTGGAAAATCAACAAATATATGAAAGTTAAATAACACACTCTTGAAACAGTCAATGGGTCAAAGAAGAAATTATAATGGAAATCAGTAAACATCTTGATACAAATGAAAGCAAGAACACAACATATCAAAACTTATGGGATGCTGTGAAGGCAGTGCTGAGAGGGAAATTTACAGCCCTAAATGCTTACATTAAGAAAGAAGAAAGAGCTAAAATCAAAGACCTAACAGCACACCTGGAAGAACTAGAAAAAAAGAACAGCAA